>JBBPCY010110780.1:0-18985 GCA_037974405.1 Brachyalestes nurse | reverse complement strand
GAACAGGTCCCCCCCCCCCCCCCCGCTATAATGGTTCCAGTGCCCATACTGTTTGCTGTTAGCTCTAGTGTTAGCTCTAGTTGTAACACTAGCTGTAATTTTACTGTTAACTCTACTGGTTACTCTAATTTTAACTCTAAATTCTAGCTCTAGCGTAGTGTCATCTCTATTGTTAACTTAGAGTTCTAATGTCAACTGTAATTTTAACTCTAGTTTTAACCATACTCTTGGCTCTAGGGTTAATTCTAATTTTAACTCTAGCTCTATCATTGACTCTAGATTCAGTTCTACTGTTAGCTCCACTGTTAAGCCCAGTGGTAGTTTTAGTCTATAGTGTTTGATCATCTGAAGCCTTGCAAATTATCTTTTGTGCTACTGTAGGTCTAGTCTGTTAGCACCAGTGCTAACACTTGAAAAGTGAGTTTTTTGTGTAAGATGCATGGTGTGCCTGGTTAAGCAGCACTGGAGCAAAGGGACTAATTTGTGGGTGAAACCTTACATTCAGCTGACAGGGAGAAACAGGTTGGTTTGCTGAGGCTGAGCTGAAAGAAGGAAGCGGCGTGTACCACAGAACCCTAATGTGCCGCAACAGTTAACCATTATTTGCGCTTGACCATGACAGATAAGTGCGCTCCAACTTGCAAAATTTGCACCAGCTGCCATGCTGCTTCCCAATTGCGGTTGACCCACCACATAATAGAGCAAATTATCATAGGCCATCTAGGCCCTGAAGCAGAGGCTTTTTTCAAACCCTGCAGTGCAGCAGCATTCTTTCTCTCTTTTAACTGGACTGTAATAGAATGTCTACATTTTATTTATAAAGGAATATAAATATTACCAAAATACTTAACATGAATGAACGTGTATAGCATAAATATATAGGACAAATGCAAACATGACACAGGCCCATAGCCACCTTGCCTAGAGTACAATAGCTAATGTGAATTAGCCAACGTGCAATAGCTGATGTGAACTTTCCTTGTAAATGTATGAATTCCACCTTTCCTCCGGATAATGTTTGATCTAAATATCTTGATTAACGCAGAAGATCAAAAAGTAGATGAAGAGAGCATGTGAAATATAGAGCCATTTAGTTTTCTGTTATCAGAAAGGGCTAATCGGGCTATGAGGCTACTTGAGAGGGCCACAAAAGCTCCATCGCTCCCCTCAGGACACGGCCACTGCAGCCACCAGAGAGACTGTGACACGGCTTTGGCCCCGTGCCGTTCCCAGCATGCCCCTGGAGTGCTCTGATCTGATTCTGATCTGGCTGATTGTTTCAGCATGTGTGCTAGCGTAGTTCTCTTTGAGGCTCTGTGTCAGCGAGTGCCTCAAATACTGAAGCAGCCTTTGTTCATATCTGTTACATCAGGCAAAGGTTTTGCACTCTAACGTGTGATGTGATGTTTAAACTTTAAAAAACAACAAAAAAACAAATTAAACTATACGCTTTTTTTGCTGGTAGACTAACCGAAAAGTACAAATTCAGTGGAAACATTACGCAGTAAATTTACTTCAGTCAAAGGTGTAATAGGGAAATCATGAAAATGCCACCCTTTAAGGATAATGCACATTTACAGCAAAGCTAAACTGCATCCTTGTATAAATATAGCATGATGATGATGATGATACACAAACCTACACACAGTTAGTGGAAATAAACTGAAACAGCTGCCGGTTTGTTTCTTTTAACACAAAGAAAATCGACCTGGGGAAAGAGGCCTCGAATCTTGAATCAATTTGTCAGTTTTGCAGAATGTGCAATTATGTAATACATCAGATAATTTGTAGTCTTTGCATTTTTCAAGATGCAAAAATAAATACAACACTAAAATATTATTAAAATTAAATTGTCTTAATGACTTCACCTCATTTTAATAATTGCGACAAAAACAAATGGCAGCAAAATAGAACCACTTAAAATGTCAATTAGTTTTTTTTTATATATATATATAACTGTAACTGGGATTATATTTATTGTGACTATAACAGACATTACTATGAATTAATTTCCCACTCCTTGTTTATCATATTGTATCAAAATCCTTGCCTCTGTCTTTGTTTGTTTTGTTTTTGTTTTTTTACATAATTTGAAAATCCCAGTTACTGTTGATATTGTGTTGAAATTTTACAGCAGACCATTAGAAACAGTCCAGCATAAAAAAATAGAATTGTGTTACATGAACTAGCATTGAAAGTTAAAAAAAACTTTTTTGAAGATTCAAGCATTTTACTTTTCCTGTGCACAGATCACCATTAATTAATAACAAAAATTAGATCAAATCACCTCAAAAATTTTCCTTGGGTATGAGCACCAGGAAAGTGTGCATCCAGATCAAATTTCAGGAATAGATATTCAGAACATATTCATAATTTATAGCTTTTCCACATTTACTCACTTTTGGAAATACTTGTAATGATGTGTTGTATTTATGTGGAAATTATGTGCACATTTTAGTCAATTTTCAATGCCTCATTTTTTCACACACGCACACACACACATACAGCGTCAGTAATTTCAGTGAAGCAGGTGGGAATAATGCTGACGCTGTTTTATTTACGTCGTGGTGGAGATCATGTTTGTGTTATTCCTCACTCGCCGCGGTGCCAGAACACGTCTGTCAGTGATTTCGGTTTCTCAGCTGCCTCATCCTGCAGGAGATTCGTAATCGCGAAGAAACTTCTTCAGCTGTTCTGCAGCGGATCTGGCTGTGAATGAACCCTCCAGCTGTTTCAGCAAAGACTTTCAATTGCTAAAAAATCTGCCTCCATTTAGACCTAGTTAATCCACCCAGCTGCGTCCTGTTGGACAAAACAAAACACTTTTCAGCTGTTCCCTGTGAAACAGCACTTACTGAACTGCATGCATGACTAGGATCTAAGTGCCCAGTGCCCACTGTGCCAGCCTAAGAGAGCTGGCCGTTTGTACTGTCTGACTAACTTACTGATTGACTTTGACTGACTGACTAAGTGACTGACTGATTGGCTGACTAACCAACTGACTTTCTGACTGACTGACTGACTGACTGACTGACTGACAGACAGACTGACTGACTAACTGAATCCCTGACTGACTGAATGACTGACTGACTGACTGACCAACTGACTTTCTGACTGACTAGGTGACTGATTAACTGACAGATTGACTGAGTCTCTGAATGGCGGACTGACAGACTGCCTGATTGACTAACTTACAGACTGACTGAGTGAATGACTGACTGGCTAATTGACTGACTGACTGGCTGACTAACTGATTAACTGACTGACTGATTGACTCACTGTGGGTCTGACTGGCTGATTGACTGACTGACTCACTGTAGGACTGGCCAGACTGACTGATTGACATATAAGACAGACAGTTGGAAGCAGTATACACCAAATTTTCAAAAACGAAGGCGTCGCACACATACTCATATCCAGGGTATGAAATTTTGATTGTCAAAATCTATAATGCTAACAGTGTTAGTGTACATTCTAGTAGGTAGAGAATGAGAGAGTTTTGTCCTCTTTTATATTTAAAAAAAGTGTAAAGTGACCATTCTGTCATACCAGCACACAGTGTGAACTTCTTCCTCTGCATTTAACACATTCACCAAGTGAAGCAGGGGGCTGCCAGGAACACAGCACCTGGGGAGCAGTGTGTGGGGACGGTACCTAGCAGTCTTGGGAGTCGAACCCATGACTTTCTGATTGTAGGGCCACTAGATAGGCCACAAGCTGTTCTTGTTTGTGTGTATTCATTTTGGCACAAGAGAAGAATGTGCTTTACTTTACATACGATTTATTGTAAGTGTTGCAGATGGTAGATACTTGTGTGTGATACTAATATCAGTCTAAAAATGTTAAGAGCCACATGAATTTATGCATGACAGAGCAGTCAATACAAGATAAACTAATTATGAATCCAATGCAGATGTTAGATTTTTTGAATTCATTCATTTATCAGATTATTATTATTATTAGTAGTAGTAGTAGTAGTATTAGTAGTAGCAGTAGTAGAAGAAGTATGGTGTATACAGTATATAGATAGACAGACAAACATAAATAGCAGAAAATAGATAGGAGTAAAAAAGTGAGCACTATGAGCATGTTTGTGCTGGATACAAATACAAAAATAATGGACAACACAGATTTTACTCTTTTTGTTTCATTGTTTTATCATATTATTATTATTATTATTATTATTATTATTATTATTATTATTGTTGTTGTTGTTATTAGCAACAGTAGTAGTAGTAGTAGTAGTAGTAGTAGCACATTTGTTGAAACAAAGTGGGAAATGCCACCTTGCACTTGTTGTTTTAAGTAGTTTTATCCATAATCAATACAGTTTACTGCTTCTGATTCTGATTATGATAATACAATACTTTTTATATAAAATGCTGAATTGCACACAGTTGCTCCACACAAACATCGTACAGTCAGAAAATCAAAGATTAATTAATACAAAACATTCCTGTCAATCAACCTGCATTCATACACCGTCTACTTTCCTGAACAGCTTCATTGAATCTGCTGCCCTCCACTGGCCACTCTCTTACTCTCCTTTCAGCAGGATTCATCCAATTGTATTTCTATTTAAATTTCCATAGGAATTACATCATCCCTACTATGGTACTCAAATTTTCAACTACTGATCATGAAATATTCACACAGTGTAAAATAAAAGTTTTATTTAGTATGTGTAGAAATATAATTATGAAAAAAGACACTGATTGCTAATATTTACACAGTATTGTACTAAGCCTGCACCCTTCCCCTACCATCTTGGTGTAACTGCCCATGATTAACTGGGTAAAAAATGAAACAGAGTAAAATAAACTTCTGGCATTCTGGCATGAGAACTGGAGCAGCTGCAGAGTAAATAGAGCCTCTGTTGGGTTTGTTCATTCTGGATGGTAATACATGACTTTGCAGTTTTTTTCAATTGCTTGAGCACAATTTTCATAATTGGGCCCATTTTTTCAAAACATTTCACAAAATTAGCACAACCCTACACCCAAGTAGCAGAACATCTCAGCTCTTTTGCAAAATGAAACACTACTGCTAAAAACTCAACATTTTTAAAAATACAAACACTCTTTGTACACAGATGCATATCATTTTGAATGAGATAGATACTACTGTGTTAATCCTAATACACTTAATACACTTAGCATTTCTAGTTTCCTAAAAAAAATCACAAAATATGTTCACCAAATACCACATTAGATCAAATCTGTACATCTTTATTTACAGCAACCACTACAGACATACAAAAAGGGGGAGTAAAAAATTAAACATATGTCCTCTTAGCTGCATCTGGCCATTCAGCTTCATCAACATCACAGGTTACGTTTCCATAGGCAAGATATTGTGCGAAACATCTTCAAGAAAGTTGGATCCATTTTTGACTAGATACAACATAAATCTGTTTACATGTGTCCTCCATTGCTTGAATGAGAGGTGCATGAACATATGGCTGTAGCTCATAAACCTTCCACCGCCAGGCCAAGAAAAACTCTTCTATTGGGTTTAGGAAGGGTGGGTGTGGTAGAAGATAAAGACAAGTAAATTGTAAAAGTTCATGAAACCAATTTTGGACCAGAGGAGATCGGTGGAATGAAACATTGTCCCCCATGACAATGTATCACATCGCATCAATTTGATTTGCAGCAATAACAATATTATTGAGTTGTTCTAAAAATGTCAGAATGAGAGCTGTACTGTCAGGACATAAGGTGGCAAGACTAAAATATCACATGATGAGGCATGGAGACCAGAAATTTCTGATGCAATATATAAGCTACCAACTGTAGAAAAGGAGATGTTCTTGCTGAGGCTTGGCTGGACCTCCATCAAAGTCAACCCATGATTTACTACAAGGGTTGCATGAATGTAGTTGGAAAATATTTGGTCTTCTTTTTTGTCCTCTGCTTCCAGCAGGTCTACCTCGACCTCAGCCTCTTCCTTGAACTCTGCCTTGGCCTTTTCCATGGCCTCTGCCTGCACCTGTTTCTCCACCATGGATGCCTCCTCTCATTTTCACTCTTCCCCTTTCTCTCATGTCCTTCCTGTTTGTTGAGGACAGGTTAACTCACCTGTTCCCTTTTATAGTGCCTAAACCTGATTGGTGTGTCTATTATTGATCACCTAAGTGTTTACACACCTAGTGGTTGTGTTTAACCAGTTGGTTCATGGGTGTGGTAATTTGAAAGCCAGTGTTTTGAAACGGACAAGTGTGTTTAGTGATTTGCAAATCACTGTGTGTTGAGTTTTGCAAGAAGTGTGAAGCTGACAGTGTGTTTAGTGTTGTGCAAATCAGGGCTGATGTTTTGCTAACTGAGTGTAAAGTTGTGGCAAATGTGGGAAACTGGTTATTCTGGTTTGACATGAAAATGTGTTTCATTTGTGTTCATTGGGGCAGCTGGTGGTCTAGTGGTTAGGGAGTTGCTCCTGCAATGTGTGTTTGTGTGTGTATTTGTGCTTGCATGTGTGTGTGTGTGATTTTGTTTGTTTGTATGTGTGTGTGATTGTGTTTGTGTGTATGTGTGTGTGATTTTGTTTGTTTGTGTGTGTGTGTGTGTGTGATTGTGTTTGTATGTGTGTGTGTGTGTGTGTATTTGTGTTTGTATGTGTGTGTGTGTGTGTGTAAGTGAGTGTGTGTATGTGTCTGGACCAGGTCAGCGTGAACTGTGTCACTGGAGGCTTCAGTCTGAGCTTCAGCATCAACTTCCCTGTTCACATCTTTTTCTGTAAGGGAAGAATTTAGTGTTAGATGTGGTGTTGTTATTTGTTGAAATCTGTCTGTAGGTCTGGATGGTGGAACACATGGATGTGTGAGATGGTCTTTCTTGGACAGATTTCATTCCTGCACTGGTTAATGGAATGTCCAGTTGTGTTTGTATCCTGGAATCTTCCTTTTCTTTACTTACCCACAGGCTGGTCATCCCTGGCCTCAGTCTCCTGGAGGTGAGGATGCTCTCCATCTGTTTCAGCCTCGGCTTCTGTTTCCTTCATCCCAGCTGGTTTTCTGCTGTGGTATGAATTCAGAGAAGAACTCACACTAGCAGATGATCAACTGTGTAATGGTCATCATGACATTTAGCTGTCAATTTCATTTCTCACCTGGAGGACAGCCGTCAGGAAGATCCACCTCTTCCAGAGCGATGATCAGATGTTCATCACAGATGGCTTCATCAGCACCATTGTTCATTTTGCCCATTTCTTTGGAACTGCCACTGGACTTTGCCACTGCTTCATTCTATGTGTTGGTTTCTACTAAAGATATTGAAAGTATCAGCGGTTACTATTAGGGCACCATAGTTAACACCTAGCAACACCTTAGCAACCACTACAGATGGCACAGAAACTTACTAGCCACAGAGATAACACCTTGCGATATCTTAGTAACCAACTGGAATACAACAGCAACCACCTAGGAACACCCTAGCAACCACTGAAACTCTGCCTTTTAAGATCTCTTGGTAAAATCTTCAGCAGATCTCTAATGGTTTTAAACAATCTGCCCATGAGGAACCCAGAAATGTCTTTTTTTCCATTTCTAGGCTGATCAAGGTTTACAGAAATTTAGTAAAACCCTTAGATCTGCTGCTTGGCTTCACCAGGTATCTCCATCAGAGAATCATCTTCTGCTTTTTTTAAACATAATCAGTGTTACAGTTTTATCACGTAATCAAAGCAGTTAATCATGTTCTATTCCCTCCTGGACTTGAGCTGTTGGGTTTAATGTCCTGCTCCTCAATACCTATGAGTTTTACTATCAGTCTCCTGATGAGCAGTTTTTAGGCTCGGGCCCAGGCCTTGTTCTCTGGAGATCTCACCTTCACTGGGTTCTTTCCTGCATGAACATGTATAAATATCAGTAGTCTGGTGACCTCTCCAGGGTGTTTCCATGCCTTTTGTTGTATGACTGCTGAGAAAGTCTCCTCACAACCCTGATTAGGATTAGCAGCTCAGATGATTGATGGATTGATGGAAATATCCTTAGTGTTCTAGCTGGGTCATTGTTATAGTATGTGTTCTCTATTCCTTTCATTCCTTTACTGTATGATCAGTTCTGTAAATATTTCATAATTTTACCATAGTTTCAGTTCATTTACTCACCCAAAGGGTTCTCCGGAGGTTCCTCAAGGTTCTCCAGGTCGATGTTCATCAGTTGCTGGATGGCTTCATCATCAGCATCATCAGATTTACAGTTCTGCTCATCGAGACCCATTAGTTTTGCTATCAGTCTCCTGATAAGCAGTTTTTTGGCCCAGGCCCTGGACATTTCTTCAGGAGACCCCACCTTCAGCCTGTTGTTTTAACATGAATAAATGACAGTGGTTTGGTGACCTCTCAAGGGGGAATGCCTGCCTAGAACCCCCCGCTAACCTGATTAACACATACGGATCAGATGATTGTCTGATGGATGGAAATATCATAAGTGTTCCAGCTGGGTTGTTATTATCATATCTGGGCTCATTTCCATATAGTAACAGTTCTGAAAACACAATTTTACTAACCAAGAGGGTTCTCTGCAGGTTCCTCAGGGTTCCCCAAGACAATATTCATCAGCTGTGTGATGGCTTCAGCTTCCGAAACTTCAGTTTTACCATCCTACTCCACAACACCCATCAGTTTTGCCATGAGTCTCCTGATGAGGAGTTTCTTGGTTTTGGCTCTGGCCTTTTCTTCTGTGGAACTCACCTTAATTATGTTGTTTCCTGAGTCAGACGTCTGGTGATCTCCAGGGTGTTTGGTCCATGGATTGATGGATGGAAATATCATCAGTGTTCCAGTTGGGTCATTATTATAGTTATTATTTACCATCTGTTTAGATCATTTACTCACTCAGATGGTTCTCCCTAGGTTCCTCTGGGCTCTCCGGCTTGATGTTCATGAGCTTCTGCATAGCTACAGCCTCCGATTCATCCAGTGATGGATGGAAAAATCATAAGTGTTCCAACTAGGTTGTTATTATTGTGTCTGGGCTCATTTCCATATAGTAACAGTTCTGAAAAACATTTCACAGTTTTACTAACCGAGAGGGTTCTCCACAATCAAGTCAATATTCATCATCTGGTTAAAGTCCTGCTTCTCAACACCTATTTCAGCATTTTCCAGCATCTTTGCAGGAAGTCCACGATCTTGGGGTAGGTTCAGATCTCCTGTTTCTGCCAGTGGACGTGAAGGACTTTCATCTTTTTCAGTAATGGTCTTTCCTCCGTCCTTCCTCTTCTTTCCCCTTTGTTTATTCCCTTTTGTCCAGCTTCTGTTCTTTTTTATCCAACGTTTCCTCTTCTCAGTCTCTGCTCCTTCACTCTTGTCTTTCTCCTCCTTTCTCTCTATTTCTGTGTCAAAGTCTGAATCTCCTCCATAGTAACAACACAAGAAGCTCACTTTTGCTGCTGTCATCTTCGCTACCAAAACACAGAATGTTGTGGAATGGCAGCGTCACGGAACTCAGCTGTTTCGTCACCATTATGACATCAGAGTTCTAGACGTTGAGAGTTACAGACGTTCTGCTGTGGTTTCTGGTGATGAGTGAATGTGAGGCTTCATGCAGTAAATTTTATTAATCACTTCTAATATTTAATGGGTAATATCAGAGCCCCCTAATACCAGGCCCTCCTGCCTCGTATCTCCACTCACTGTCATCAGCTCCACTGACCCTACAGGTGCACTGTGTACTTCACAGGTAAAGACTGTGGTCCATCTGCATCATCTATTACCCCCTCTACCCCCTTCATCAGTGGCCAGGACCCCCCTGGACCACCCAAGAGCAGATATTATTGGGGTGGTAGATCACTGAATCAGCGGAAGTCAGTTTTGTAGGTGTTTTTCACCATGTTGCTAAGAAAGATCCAGGACTGTTGGATGTTATTAGCCATGTTATTTTCGAGATCAGCTCATAAAACACTGGCCGGGTAATATACAGGTAATATAAGTCTGTTTATAATTGACAAAGCCTACAAAAATTACAGAAATTTGGAAGGAAAATGTATATATCCGATAATAATATATTGCTTAAGATACAATATTAATTGTATTTTGTTTTAGGAGAGCATCTGGCCCTCACTGTGTCTGCCGAGAAAAACTCTGGCCCTTGGACAAAAGTAGTTGATGACCCCTGGTCTATAGGACCCTTTGGCTGAACCTCTTATGGCCCTAAGTAGTGTACAGTGTATTATTTGTGATGCAGAGGTCATGATCTTTGTTTTACTCTACATATGGAGCATGGAGGCCTTTCAGAAGACCCCCAGATAACTAAAATGAGTGGGTTTCCAAAATTTTGAACACAGTCCCTGATGATGCCGTACAGAGTGATAGCGTCCCCTGCTCCTAATTTGCAGCTCCAGTCATTTTTCAGCTCCCATTGTTTAAACGCCTCTGTCCTGTCGTCCATATTTCGGCCAGTGGGCTCCATTCTTTAGAAATGATGATCATGGTCACTCCTGACACTATGAAAAATTCCTCAGGAGGCACCAAGACTCAAAAGGGGGAACCATCCTCCTCACGTTGACCTGGAGAGAAAGAAAAGCTTTCATGATGTAGATTCTTGACATCTACGGCTAACAGAGTTGGTACCGCTAAAAGTAAATTTGTTGGAAGAGAGAGTCTGTAGTCCATAAACAACAGGATCAGGAGCAAAGATCCCCACTGGAGCGTTAAGCAGTGGTTGCCCTTGGCTGGGGGTGGAGCATGTGCAGAGCTGCCAAAACCAGTTGAGGGCATTTTGGCACGGAGCCCCAGTGATTGTAGGCCCAGGAAGGTGGTGAACTCAGGTTCCATGGTGATCAGTCAGGCTAGTCATATGTGCAGCAGTTCCCCTCAGACAAAAATAGAGGACAGAGTTAGTTTAAATTTACAGAGAATTATTTAAATATAATAATAATTTAAATATAATGCAGAAGAGGCTCCACTAGTCAATAACTACAATATGGGGCCGTTCTCGCCTTTTCGGATAGTGAGAGACATGGTTTGCGTCCAGAAAAGAGCAGCAGTAGTGAAGATGTTCCAGTGGAAGTGTGTGTGCAGTCATGGAAAAGCGTCCGTCACTTCAGGAAGGTTTACCCACAAATCACCGCACGTCTCTTGATGTGCTCCACGTGGGGGTCTTCTCAACACCAGGGGGTCCGGCTGTGGTCCTGCAAGGTGTCCAGCACAGTGTGGTCGTTCTTTCTCAAACACACTAAACCAGGCACTGAACAGTCAATGAAGGTTGATGTGATGTGCCAGAAGTGTTGTGTTCAGTGGAGGTTCTGGTAAAAACATGGGAAGCAGAATTCTGAACCAACTGAAGCTTATGTATGAGGGAGACCGGGCAACATTGAGTTAGAGTAATCAGTTCATGATGTTCCCAAAGAATATTACAAGGATAGCAGTACTATCAGCGCCTGGGAGGTGTGATAAACGTTATTGTGTACGTTAAAGGATACTGTCGAGGATGACATCCCAACTCCTAACCTGAAAAGAGGGAGAGACTATGGACCTGTTACACCAGTAACACTATATAACATCTTCATACAACTCGTTTTCTTTCTTTGATCAGTGAACATATAAGTGCGTGTTCTATGCAGAAACAGAACAGAAAACAGTAAAAACCAGAGAAGTCTCTTTTTTAGATTTGTAAAGTTGCAGTAGATGGCCATGCTGATTAGTCACAGTCTCACCAAGTGGGATGTTAATGCATCTGAAAAATACCAAATGCCTAAAGCAAATTCATTTGAATGACAAGTAATTTGTGCTGACACTCTAGAGACGAGTGGAACACAACTGTTCAAAATGTTCATAAATTAATAATTGTGTCCTGACTGTTTGAGGTTTTCAAATCTATATTGAAACTTTCTGCTGATTTGTTAAGCTGCAATTACCAGTGGCAAAACATAATTATTGCAGTTAGACCTTAAATATAAAAACACAATCAGAAAATGAGGAAAAACACACCTCTATAACAGTGCTAGTTTCTGGTAGATAGTTAAGCACCAAGCTTCATGGCTCTAGATCAAACACTGACATTTGTAAAAGACATTGCATCTATAAACCAACATATTAACATATTTTATCTTCTAATTTGTACAATGTTTCCTTCAGTAAAAACGTCTGGGATTGAGCTGTACCTTTTTGTCATCTGACAGAAACCTACTCGTATTCACAGTCAGACTTCCAGGAGACCTAGAGTGCAAAATAAGTACCAACAAATCAAAATGTGTTTGGTTAATTCCAGTATCAGTTCCTAATTATGTTGGCAGCTAATAAAACACAGCAGGAATATCCAGTGAATGAATGAGTAGGATAACGACGGGATGCATCATCAGTGATGTTTTCTGAGGTCTTTATACACCCTCAATTCAGTGATTGCAGGCCTAAATTAGGGAGAACTTGCTTTGACAACTCTAAATAGAAAACCAGTAAATAAGGATGTACACATTTTTTTTTGAAGAATCAAACTCTATTGTTTTCTACCAAAACTTAATCATGAGTACAGCAATGCTTGTAAAGTCTAATTATAATATATTCTATTAAATGAAAATAAAAATGAGTTTCCCACAAATCATTAGGCTTTCACAGATTTTTACAGCTCATCAAAGTTTGGACTGAGTGGGAATATACCTAACCTTAACCTTAGGTTAGGTATAACCTTACTAATTTCATGTAACATTCTAAATCTAGTATGTGTATTTAAATATTAGCATTAACTTGTGCCACACTGTTTTTTTTGTAAGAGATGTTTCTCAGATGAATAAGAAACAGTGTGTGCTGTGTGCGTATGATTTCCTCATTTACTGAAGCACTGTGTTAATGTGTCTTTTTTAACACTCCAGCCTGTAGCAAAGGCTGATTAATGGCTGTCGTGAGTTTGGAAGCAGGATGACATCAAGAGGAAATCAACACACCAGAAGCTGTGATAGAGCAGATCAGTCCATATTTACACCATTAACCTTTTCAAAAGCCCATTGGATGAGCGGGAGCGGGGGAACCTGGCAGGAGAATCCAACAGGTGGTGAAAGAACCTCCATCTGGGCAAAATCTCACCAACAGGTGAGGTGGAAACAGGTGAGAAATGATGATGGTGATGATGATGAAGTGTTCAGTCATCCTGTACATCAAAACAGAGCTGCAGTGATGTGAGATTAGCAAAAGTTTTAAAACAGGACAGGACATCTGCTATTAGACATTAAAACACACTTCTTGTTAAATTAAATTTTGTATTGAGATTTAGTCCTCAGACTCAACTCAAACTTGATTTGCATAAATGCTTAACAATGGCAGCACAGCTTTAATGTACTTGAGAGCTGGATGATGTCTGGATAACTTTGGTTACCAATTTTTTCACTTATTTCATGCTTAAAACAAACCTTGTTAATACACTCCCAGATCCTCTACTGGCCCCCATGAGTTCAGTTTAAAGTAAATAATGAGGCAGCTAAGGACAGGTAATGAGGCAGCTAAGGACGATTTGTGAGGCAATAAAAGGAGAAGTCTGAGTCGAGTTGTGAGTCAGTAAAAGGGCAAGTCTGAGTCGAGTTGTGAGTCAGTAAAAGGATGAGTCTGAGTCAAGTTGTGACTCAGTAAATGGGCAAGTCTAAGTCGAGTTATGAGTCAGTAAAGGGCAAGTCTCAGTCAAGTTGTGTGTCAATAATAAGACAACTCTTAGTCGAGTTTTGAGTCAGTAAAAGGACGAGTCTGAGTCGAGTTGTGAGTCAGTAAAAGGACGAGTCTGAGTCGAGTTGTGAGTCAGTAAAAGGACAAGTCTGGCTAAACTGGGATTTTGTTATGATTGTGTTATGATTGCAATTTTATGGAAAGGTAGGATGTTCTTAAGAGGGAAGCTGTGGGCTTCGCTATTCTGGTGTTGGATTAAAGCAGAGAACAGAAGGTTTGGATCCAGTCATAGTGTCACCACAGGCCACCTGCAGCAACCGCAAGCTAACACTGATGATGAGGACATCCGGCTTTACTCTTTAACTAAATTCATCAGGAATTATAAATTCTAGAATTTACATCTTCATCATGTCATCTTGAGTTTTAGCATAGATACTCGCTGTTCCTTTCTCTCAAAACTGATAGTTACAGGCCAACCAAAGCAAAACAGCATATAATTACACTTTAATGAGCAAAGAGAGAAGTGCCTTTAAAAATAAATGCAGAGAAGGATAATATTGCACTGTTAAATCAGTCAGCGTTTAATAAAAACACAGGAGTTTTTACTCGGCAATAAATTGGCCGACTTTTTATTCTTCCACTAAGTGCAGCCACTTTGGGGAAAACGTTTTGTTAATTTTCATGGAGCAGAGTGTGGTAGTAAATAAAACAGCCTGTTCTCCCTAATGGCTTTACAAACTAATTTAGTGCATTCCTTTGCCATTTAATAGCTCTTTTCCAGTGGCCACTCCGCTTAAATATTTAATAGAAGCCAATCAGGATTCAAGACACACAGCACTGATCACAGTCAGCACACACCAGAGCTGCATTAATCTGCAAAGTGTATAAAAAGCTTGCATTCAACATGAAGCTGACGATAAACCCATCATATTTACTTTAATTGAAAACTAAGTTTTGCTGTCCTCTCAGTTGGACATTGATAAAGTCAAAGTCTTCCTGCAGAGAGAAGTTTAGTCTTTTTTATGTAATTTTTGGATACCTGCTGCCCTTTATATTAGTAATTAGGAAAGAAAAGTAAAGTAACAAAAGTCCATATAAAGCTCTTTTAGCAGACTGTCATCATATAGCGCTGAAAATAGTGGCCATATTGTGTGAAAATTTAGATATGGTCCATAAATCTGAAAATATGGGGGAAAAAATTTGAAAAAAATGTATGTAGTGTATGTAGTGGTGAGTGCCTACCAGAACTGGTCCAAGGAAGGTCTGCCAGAGAACTGATGGAAGGGTCCTGTTCAGGAACCATTTGAGAAACATCTCAAAGAGCTCAAGGTGCCTCCAGAGTCTCTATATCTCAATCTGATTGCGCTTCTGTGAGACAAACAAGTCTGATCCATGGAGGAACCACCACACTGGTTACAGGATTTGAAGGATCTGCTGGAGCAGAACCACAAACCTTCTGAGGTTCCTCCATGAGTCAGAGGCATTAGGGACCAAGAATATAATAAACAAATTAATATTCACAATACTGTATTTTGTTTAACATAGAACTATCCTCAAATATAAAATCCTCCACTAAAAGCCCAGGTTTTAATAAATACATATAACACAGTCATGCAAAGTATTGGAAAATCTTTACTACAGCTACTGTGTGCAGAAAATGTGGGGCTTATTTATTATCGTTTTGCCATCAGCTAAAATAATAAAAAATAAAAGCTATTCTAACTAAAAGTAACAAATAAATAAACAAATGAATATTCACAGTACTGTATGCTGCTTAATGTAGACCTGAGACAGACTCAGGCAAAGTGATGTACACACACACTCACCCACACACACACACACACACACACACACACACACACCTGACCCCTTCACCCCTGAGACTAGATGAGACTGGATGGTTGGTGAGGGTGGAATTGGTTGGATCAGACAGATCAGGAGGTTCGGTCTAAATTCATCTCCTCATCTAAACAGAAGCAAAACTGGACAGTTTTATGTTCCTGAAACACAGATTGAACTGGATGGTTAATTATGGGCTGGAATAAAATCATATTAACCCTTTCAAATGCAGACATAGGTTTTTAATCTTAAAAATTAATTGATCATCACACACTGCCTCACGCTGTGTATACTCAAGTACCTATTGTGTGATTTTGAGGATATGTCACAGCTCTGGCTGTAATAAACAGTGTGTGTGTGTGCGTTTGTGTGTGTAGGTGGGAGGGGGAGGGGCTCTGGTGTATAAATAAGCCTGTTGCTCAGAAGCAACAGGTTCAGCGCTGACTGAGTCCAGAACACTGGATGAATAAGTTTCAGCATTTCTCTGCATTTTCCCTTTTCAGACTCTGCGATGGTGGTTTTGAGGCTGTGTGTGCTGTCGGTGGTGTTTTATGCTCAGATTTACTCCACCATCTCCGCTCCTGCTGAGGACAGGACCCTGTGGTCCATGGAGAACTGGCAGGTGAGCATCTCTTTCTGGTTTTTGTCTTTAAGCCGGTTCTCCACCGCAGCAGCTCATGTTCTCCTCTCTCAGGATGAGCCAGCGGACGGAGGTCTGACCCTTCGATTCACCGACCTGCTGAAACGCTCCAAATCTCAGCAGTTCCACGGGCTGATGGGACGGAGCACAGGTAACAACACCTGCTGAGATTTTACTCGGATTTCTGTCTGTTTTACTCTCAGAGTTTCAGGTGATTAACTTCCTTTCTTATCATTTTTCCTCAGGAATCTCTCAGCCTTTACGACTCGGTAGGAAAAGTAAGCTCTCTCTCTCTCTCTCTCTCCCCCTCTCTCTCTATTGTTCTTTTTCTCTTTCTTTCAGTCATTGTCAGTCTCTCTCGCTCTCTCTGTCTCTCTCTTTCTGTGTGTCTCTCTCTCTATTGTTCTTTTTCTCTTTCTTTCAATCATTTTCAGTCTCTCTCGCTCTTTATCTCTTTCAATTCTTTTTTTTCTCGTCTTTTTCCTTCTTTCTATTCCCTTTGTTATTCTCTTTCCTTTTCCTATATTTATGTTTTCTTTTATTCTTAGTTTTATTATTATTTCTTTTTATTGTCTTCTCTAACTCACTTTTTTCTCTCTCACCCTTTCTCTCTCGCTCTCCCTCCCTCTCTCCCTTTCTCTCCCACCCTCCCTCTCTCTCTCTCTCTCTCTTTCCCTCTCTTGCTCTCTCTCTCTCTCTCTCTCTCTCTCTCTCTGTATTGCCAGGGAATAAAGGCGAGATGTTTGTTGGACTGATGGGGAGGAGATCGAATGGAGGTAAAGTAAATTATAATTAAAATTGAAATATAATATGTACATATTTAAATAATATATATTTTATATATTATTTTAATACTATTGTGATATATATATCTCAAACTGTCCATGAGGACTTGGCCCTTAAAGGGCACATATCATGGGCAAGAAAAAGAATATTCCTCACATTTTTTAATTTGATGAATTATTAAAAGTGTGTATGTATAAAAACACATGATTCAGCTCTCAGTCTGTGTGTCCATTTATGGAAACTAAGCTGCAAGATAGGACATTTTAAATTCAGTGTTTTTGTGATGTCACAAAAACTCATTTACATGCACCTACTCAGGGGTGCAGCCCCACACATTTGTGCTGAAACTATAAGGAGTATTTTAATACAATGCAGGCACAATCTGGTGGAGGAGCCAATCAGAAAAGCTTTCATTTGCATAAATAAGTCTTAAAGGCACAGTAATGAAAACAGCTTTTTCAATTACAAGCTATAAACTGAGACTTAAACATTAATTATGTTTTAAATGCAGAATGCACTGAAATGACATTCTTTTTTTTTAAATGAGAAATGTGTTGCATGCTGTTTTCTCTTTGTTCACAGATCAAGAAGAAGTGGAGAAACCACAGATATACTGACTATGCAAATTACATGAACAGTTCATTAACAGTAATTTTGAAGTTTTATAAACCAATGTTATGATGCTCACAAAAGCTTTGCAATTTTAAAGAGGCGTCAATCAGTGGCATCACTGAAACACTACGTTTTTTAAATGCAGTGTTTTTATACAAAGAGAAAATTTCCCTTAGTTCTGACCATCTGACTAGAATATGGTTTGGAACTCACTGCACTTACACCAATAAACCTATTTGCTTTTATCAGTGTGTTGGATGGGCGGAGCTGAAACAGAATGAACCCTGTTAAATAAATAAACCCTGATCAATAAACACACTGACATCTGATTATGTCTTTCCTTTTGTCATTTTTGAAGATGCAGGAGATTGTCCTCATATTTGTATTGTCTGGTTAAATGACATGGTTTGTTGAGTTTCTTTGTAAAAGAAGGCAACACTTCCTCGGCAAGGACAAAACTTAAACATGTTTCTTCAAACTATAGTGCACAATTACCATTAAGTTAGCGAATTCAATATCTCAAAAGTTTCATTCCATAAATTCAGCTTTCAATCCGTATGTTCAGAGATTTCAATCC
This sequence comes from Brachyalestes nurse, assembly GCA_037974405.1. Taxonomy (NCBI): domain Eukaryota; kingdom Metazoa; phylum Chordata; class Actinopteri; order Characiformes; family Alestidae; genus Brachyalestes; species Brachyalestes nurse. The sequence continues at coordinate 941 of JBBPCY010110780.1, read as the reverse complement.
ATATATTAAGAGATTTCAATCCATACATTCATAGATTAATTCCATATACAGTATTCAAGTTTTATTCCATATATTTAAGTTTTATTCCACATATTTTGAGTATTAAATCCATGTATTCAAGTTCCATTCCATATATTAAGTTTTCAATTATATATTTTGAATTTCCAGTCCCTATATCCAGTCCACACACACACACGCGCACAAACACACACACATATATGAATATGCATATATATACTGCATATATATATATATATATATATATATATATATACGCAGTGAAATTCGTCACAGTTTATCTATCTATCTATCTATCTATCTATCTATCTGTCTATCTATCCTCACTTTCTGCTGGGAGAGAGCGCGCGAAAAGAAGAAGGAAGCTGATTGGCTCGCGTCATTTACATGCGACTGTTTACGTTTAAGCTGAAGTTTGAGGTATGAATTAAGCAACGAGAAATAAGGCGTCTGAGGAGAGCGTTCTGGGCTGAAATGTGCGGAAGGGGCGGTTTGACCAGGAGCTGAAGTCCTGAAAAACCTGCAGGTTTATTTAGAACGGGATGGTGTTTTACTGCTGCGCCTACAACTGTAAACACAACACAAAGAACAAGAAGCTCACCTTCCACAGGTCTGACTCTCTCTCTCTCTCTCTCACACACACACACACACTGTAAATACAACACAAAGAACAAGAACCTCACCTTGCACAGGTCTGACTCTCTCTCTCTCTCTCTCTCTCTCTCTCTCTCTCTCACACGCTGTAAACACAACACAAAGAACAAGAACCTCATCTTCCACAGGTCTGACTCTCTCTCTCTCTCTCTATCTCTCTCACACACCCACACACACGCGCGCGCGCTGTAAACAACACAAAGAACAAGAACCTCACCTTGCACAGGTCTGACTCTCTCTCTCTCTCTCTCTCTCTCTCTCTCTCTCTC
>JBBPCY010110771.1:0-18986 GCA_037974405.1 Brachyalestes nurse | reverse complement strand
ACCGAAGCCTTGTCCTCAGTATGAATGGAAAGGAAGCGGTATTTAAGTGTTTATTGGTTTATAATTTTGTGGTAAAGGTAAGGTGTCTCCAAACAAAATGGCACCTCAGAATTTCTCCTCTCCTTTTTTTCTCCTCTTCGTGATACAAACCGAATCGTGAGTCAAAAATCGCAAAACGAACCGAATCGTGGGTTTGGTGTGTCGTTACAGCCCTTCTTTCTACTTTTTCCAGTGGCCCATTAGTTCTGCACTGTACACATAACCTGTTTGATCACTAAACCTGTTTGATCGCTTCTGTTTGATCACTAAACTCTCGATAGGGGCTCATATCCTGCCAAAAACTAAACTGCAGATGAGCAATTAAAAGTCGTGAAGCCATTCAGATTTTGGCACATGGACCATGAAATGTATTTTGGGCACATCAGTGACCTGATATGTCTAACCTTTCGATTAAAAGAAACAAAAAACAAAACACACATAGGTAGACATCAAGCATCTCTAGAATAATAAAAAGTACGGATAATACATGATCCTTGTCAGTGAACACTTGTGTGTTTGTGGTGCACTTTTCCATTACAAATTTGAAGTAAACCAAACTGAAAGAAAAAAATAGCAGGTCACAAAAAAGCAAACAAAAAAACAAAAACAAACCAAAAATGTGTGAAAATAGCCTAAATCACTAATTACTGTTTTGGAAAGGCAGAGTTCTCAAGGATTGTAATAAATAATATAGAATATAATTAAGAAATGAAGCAGTTTAGGAGGATATAAAAAGTGTCATTACCTGCTTAGCACGTCTGCAAAGAAGAACAGCAAGGCTCCCGCCAGGAACACCAAGAACAGGTAAATGTCATATTCTACATAAGATAAGATAATAAGCTTTATGTTCATGATGGCATTGTTTTGTTGTTTATAATATCATGAACAGTGTGATAAGCGCTAAATGACACAGTCTCATCCACAAGTACAATTTTCATTGTTACATTTTGTGATATTATTGTCCAGGCAGTAGAACATATTGTAATGTAAGTTTGAGTTCATATTACCCACCCATAGCAACTGTCATGCTTTCTTTTAAACAAGACTTACATTGACAGGATATTCTGACATTAGTAAAAAGCAGTTATGACTCACTTCGACTTGGCTTTACTGTGTAGAACGTTCTGAAATCTGAAGGGTCCACTCGGAAACATGTCTTTTGGCTGAAGAGGCTGATGCTCACCGTGGTCTCATTACTCCGCTCACGGATGAAGTACTGCACCAGTGACCAGATGCTAAAACGTTCAAGCTCCTGAAGCTCCTCCTCATCATTTACAACAGTAACCTTCAGCTCCTTAGAGCTCCATACTTGCACCTAGAAATTATGATGTCATTCTGTCATATCACATGACTGGCGAGTGTTTCACAGAGCAGGATTTCTCAGTCAACTGGAGAACTTAATTCTGTTCAATAGGTAAAGTGGTGATGGACATTTTTAGTGGCGAGGCCTCACTTCTGCAATTAAATTATGTAGATGTCTGAGAAATTATGCTTTGTAAAACACACCCCAAACTGCCCGTAAATATGTACAGGTAGATACACAGTAGCCTAACCTGAATTCTCGTCCAGGTCTCCCTCCATCCAGGAACAGGCAATGGATTGCTGTAGCAAAAGTGCTGTGCTTCACGCATTTTGACTTCTTGTCCATCGACTAGATCAACAGTGTTAAGCACAGCACCTACACAGAAAACAAAGACTGACGTTGCATCATTCTAATAAACTGGCGGCGCACTTATATACCGCCATGGCAGCAATTACTGATGAAGTGAAAGTGACCATTCTGTCATATGTGAACACACCACAGCACGCAGTGTGAACAGCACAAAATTCTCTCTCTGCATTTAACACATTAACCAAGTGAAGCAGCGGGCAGCCAGGAGCACAGCGCCCGAGGAGCAGAGTGTGGGGACGGTACCCTGCTCAAGAGTACCTCAGAGGTGCTTAGCAGTCCTGGAAATCACCCACAACTTCCTGATCGCATGGCGAACGCCCTAACCACTAGCCAACAGCTGCCCACAATTTAAAATGTGGACATCAAATCTCAAGGTAAATAATTGACCAACAAATGTAAATCAATAATTCCAGTAAATTATCAATCCAAATCTAGGGCTGCAAAATATGTTGTTTGCTAGTCATTATGATGATATAGGTCTTTGAATTACTGATACTGCAGGAGGCTGGAATATGCACAAGCCTCTAATCAATCACAGTTCCTGGTGAGTTACTGGAGGTCTTCATGTAATCCAATAAGAGTTAAATTATTTTAATTTTTAAACCAGTAAAGGTGTTTGTGTATAAATGGTTGGGGGAGCTAAGGAGAAACGTTTTTCTAGCTTATTTTCCATATAGGGAATGTATGGATGTGGGGAGTAAATGCACGACTTGAAACAATATTCACACTTTAAGCCTTTCTAATTCCAGAAATGTGATAAGGGTCCTTTAATATTGTAATAGACATTGCAGTACTGATATATTGCCCACATTGTGCAGCTCACATATAATATATTATTATAAACAAATATCTGACCATATTGATTTGTACCCATTAAAATCATGTGCCCCTAATAAGTACTACACTGACCCTTGCTTGGTTATTCTGAAGATGAAGATAAAGTGGCTCCATATAGTCACGCATGAACACATCACAGCACACAGTGTGAACAATATGAAATTCTTTCTCTGCATTTAACCCATTCACCAAGTTAAGCAGTGGGCAGCCTCAGTGGTGCCACTAGCACTCCTGTGATTCAAACTCACAACTTTCTAATCTCAAAGACAACTCCCTAACCATTTAGGCTCTGTGTGTTAGTGCATGAAATGGGCTGACCTAACTTTACTTTGCTCCACTGTATGAAGTGTGATTTTAGAGGGGGAACTGATGCATAAACAAGTGCATAAACAAGAGAGACTTTACAAATTAAAGGTGTTCCCCAGGGGTGGCTGGCGACCTAGTGGTTAGAGAGATGCCCCTGCGATCAGAAGGTCGTGGGTTGGATTCCCAGGTCTGCTGGTGGCAACACTGAGGTTCCCTTAAGCAAGGTAGTTACCTTCCCCACACACTACTCCCCGGACACTCCACATTGGTGGCAACTCACTGCTTCACTTGATGAATGGGTTAACTGCAGAGAAAGAATTTCATATTGTTCACAGTGTGTGTTGTATTCACGCATGACAAATGGACTTTGCACAGTAACTACTTTAATATAAACGTTACCTCACACCTCTCGTATTGTGTGCAATTTTAGCTTTAGGAACAAGTGCTTTGTACCCACCACATCTGCACAGTCAGGGTTAAATTAAAGACATTTCTAAGCAGTTTAAACTCAAACTCAACAGGAGCATTAACGTTACCCCTGCTCCATCAGGAAACATAAACAACAGCTAACTTCCTCCTAGCATCAAAAACAGGCCCCCTTTCTGCAGACACAGGTCGAGCTGTGAATAAAGATCATTACCTATCGAGTGCTGGGACAAAAGAAGTAAAAACAGAAGAGAAAATACAGCTTTCCTCGTCCCGACGGTTACAAAATAAAACCCTTCTTCCGATTTCATGAATCCCGCCATGATACTGTCCTTCTCTTATTCTTGAGGGTGTGAAAGCAGAGAGACTCAATAGCTCCACCACCGGCCGTGCTGGGGTAGTGAAATAAGCACCAACAGACCTTTTGTAGATCATACGTATGGGCCTTTCCATTGAAATGATGGGAGCTGAAGGCTCTTGTTCATTTTAAGGGCAGTCTCAAATTATTCTTCACCACTGTCTTTATTTATTATTCTTCTGTCACACCGTAGCATGCACCCAGGCAATCTACATATCAAAACAAACCAAGGCAACCTAGCTATAAAACGAACTTAGGTATATCAAAACAAATCCAGACACCCTATATATCAAAACGAACGCAGGCGTCCGGCTCAGCAGTGTGTGAGGTGTGGTATTACTTTTGTTGGTGTTTTACTGTGGTGGCGCTATTTGCCAACAATGATAGCAAAAAGTTGCCTAGAAAATAAATGGGCTCAACTTTCAGATCGTCCTGCTCAGACATGCTTTGTCCGAAACCCACCAAACTTCATGTGATACCTCAGGCTAACTCCACCTACACACAAATGCACTCAGTAATGACCAAAACTGGCTTTTTCCTTTACTGTCACTCATCCCTTTTCCCCCCATTTGCTTCTATTAATTTTTGACTCAGTTCAAATGAATGCGGTTTCAGTCTCTCTCCATACAGTGACCAAACTAGCTGAAACTTCACATGAAACCTCAGATCATGTCTCCCCATCCATCCCTTTATCCGAGCCCTGCCCTCATCTTTTACTTTGTTTTCATGCATCTCACATTCATACAGCTCGGCCACTTTATTAGGAATACAGTCTCATCCAGGACATGCGTGGCAGGCCCATCTCAGTATTTCTTCAGGATTTTTTTTCTTGTTCAGATTTTTATTCAATATAAACACATACGGATTGTATCAGTCACTAAGTAAGAGTGAACAAGTATGACTGAGCAGAACTAGTCAACATTTATTTTTTTCCAACAGTTTGTAACACCACCTTAGCCAAGCCTGTGTTTACATTAGCCCAGGGTTTTTCTCCCGCACTTTTGTCTTGAATTGAACACAAACAGGTTTTTTAAAATCATATTTTATATTTTTATTTAATATAAACACATACAGATATCAGTCACTAAATAAGAGTGAAAAAATATAATTGAGCAGAACTAGAGAACATTTCCCTTCAGCAAGCCTGTTTACATTAGCCCAGAGTTATTCTCCATCAGCTTTTTCTTGAAAATAACACAAATCAGATATTACAAATACACTGAATCATATCTACATGACATCATTAACTCATGCAGTTCTGTCTGTTTTTGTATATAATAAAAATAAAGCCATATACAGTAGAATTATGTTGTTGTTGCAGGTAAACACTGTACACGTTAATGCTAAAAGTAGATACTTAAGAGCTGGCCAGCATATCTGTATATATCGATGAAGCTCTTTTGTGTTTATAGAAGTGTAGAGAATGTTAGCCACTGTTTCTATAGGATAACGCACATTTAACAGTTTATTTGACAAATTGTCTGTTATACTAATATCATTAGCCAGCACAGTTTCGCTGCCTGATAGCAAATAATAACAATAAACCCTCAAATATGCTCATTAAGCTTTAGGATGTAACAAGCTTGAGAGTTTCACAGGTTATCAATCATGCTACCTGTGGATTTAGCTGATAATTAACTGAAATAAAGGAATGCTCTAGTGTTTTTCAGTCTAATCTCTATGTCACCTACAGCATACAGTACATTAACACAGACCATCATAGAATAGAAGCCAGTGGGCAGTTGCTTTCCAATGGCTTCAGTTCTATGCTTCACTGCCTGTTCTTTGACTTCTACCAATGTTTTGAGCTTTCTGTTTCTATTAAGAATGGTCCAGTTTGCTCCTATATTAGTCCTGACCACTTGGTTGAGTCAGGATTGTGTCACAGGTCTTAGGGGGTCCACAGGTGGTCAGTCTGATATATATCTAGCAAACCAAATGTGGGGCACTTTAAGTGAACAATGGAGCAGCGTCATAAGTAAAAGTTAGTCCTAAATGAAATGAAAAAAGTATGCTTCAACGCGATCCTAGTGGATTTGCAGAGCTCATATCCCAGAGGAAGATTTTGCTGCTCAGTCTTTTCTTTGTCTCATCAAAAAATAAATCATCTTCTTATTTGGAGATGACTGAAGTCTGAGTCTCTCAACCCCCCTTTCTCAGGTTCTTTCTCAAGAGCTGAATTTGAAATGTGATCAAAAATGATCAAAATATCAAATTGATGTTACACTCAGCTTATTTCAGTATTAGAGAAATAGGCTGGACAAAGAAGAGATCTAATTTTGAATTTTCTTTTCCTCTGGGATGACACATCACACAAACCTACTACTGGACATGACCACAAAAACTGAAGCACACTTTCCGCACTCTGGCACCACTTCTTGTTTTCTCTTCTCTCTTCCTGCCTAAAGCCTTCCTGTCTTTAAATCCCTGCAGCTCCTGAACAGATTACCACACAACAACAGGCAACATCCCAAACCACCACTACAGACATAAATAACTCTGTCTTTCACCTCACGCAGCCCTTCTTTCTCTGGTTAAAAGGAACTTTGATTGCCTTGACAACAAAGGTCATATTCTTTGTGTAGAGAGCGAGGCTAATGATGCAGCGATGCATTATAAAGTATATTACATAAGCACAGTTTTGTCTTTGTGTATGCTTGATTTTTTCAGTGTAACTCAATAAAACTGGAACCTAAATTGTGGGATTTAGAGAACTGGATACAACTAAAGAATGCAGCTGTTTAGTGTCAAAACTGAGTAGATATAAAGGGGTACAGTTATGAGCTATACTGCACAGTCCCATTTCACAGTTGGCCTGAAGGACATGCATTTATTACAAATATATTAAAAAATCCTAATAATTTAGGCTCTTTTCTTGGTTACAGAACATACAAGACTTTATCAAATGCAAAAAATGCAAATTACAGTTTTAAAGCATGAACCAGTGCTCTCCAGAGCAGGAAGGGGTGCCATTGTAACCAACAGTAACCCATTACAGGGCCATCAAGGCACACAGTCTAAAACACAGTATGAGATGTTGGAAGGTCCAGAAAGGTTCACAGCTATCGTAAATGAATGGGCTCTGATCTTCTCAGCTCTTGGTGCGTCCTGCTTTGAACTCTGGGACGAGTGTGGCGGCCGCTGTGAGGGGGGTGGAGTAGCCCACGGTGAAATTATGAAGACCGAACATCAGACACTTCCAGCTGTAGCGCAGAGCTTTCCCCACGTTCTGCAACACAAAAAGCAAAACTATTTAATATATATTATATATAAACACAACAGCCTTCAAAAGTGGAATCACTCATCACTCATTTCTACATATTTTGCTTCTAGACTTTCTTGTATCTGTCTTGAGGACCTGTTCTCCGGGATTCTTGAAGAGCTTTTAAAGACTCTCATTTTCAGTCCATTCCCTGAACCTGACCAGTTTCAGAGGAATGTTTTTTGCTTGTTAAACCACGCATTGACTTTCGAACTACATATTAGTCATTCAAGCATACATAGCCATTTAACTTAGGCCATTTAACTTAGGCCATCTTACAAGCATGTTACTTTAGGAAAAACCAGTGAGGTTAAACAGGACTAGCATTTTAGAATTACTTTATAATTTTATCTGCCACAAAATATAATTATTAATCTGAAATGTTTAAACAATAGTAACAACAAATAAACAAGTAAATAATTAAATATTACAGTACATTTTCACTGTGCTTGTCTCTGCTAAATCAAAATATTTCAGGGGACGAAGAAAACGTTCTTCATTGTTAATATAAGTTGATGCAATGATATCAATGAGTTACTGCGAGGTCCTTCTATTGGTCCACTCAGCATGAACCTTTCACATGCAGTAAATTATAGTGTGACAGTATTAAAAAGTAAAACACTGTTGGAGACAACATGTATTATTAATCAAATGAATTACATAGTGTATGATTTTTATTTCAAAATATATTTGTTGATTATGATTATGATTAAAATAATGCAGTGTGTGCTCTATTTGCAGCAACTGGTTCTCAAACAAGTCCTCAGGAACTTCAACACAATACATATTTTTGATCTGTTCTGGTGCAAGTGAGCAAAAATGTGAACCATCTGGGGGGAATGAGGACTGGTTTGAGAACCAGTGATTTACAGAATGTCACAGAAATCAAACTAAAGCAGATTTACATGAATCAGTTTAGGACTATGGTGGACTGTAGGGTCCATACATGAAGCAGCCATGAAAGATTAGCCAGTTCAGTGAACAATGCTGCAGGACGTGAAATAAAACACATTTAAGCTGTTAATAAAATGGAAGCCAAGAGCCACTTGTGAGCTAAAAAAAGAAATGTAGACATTGTTTTAAAGAGCTGGAGCGACTGCAGTGCTGGGCTGCTCCAAACTGCAGTCATTCAGACACTCCATGAAAAATACCTTCACTAATACACCTTTGTCCCTCCCTATCAGAGCCATAAACAGGATGTGCAAAATGTCCTGGTGGGACGTTTCCGCGTATTCACAATGGTCAGCCAGCACGGGGCTCACAGACGGCCCTTCCGGCTCTGGGAATAAAAAATAAACCCTCTGTGCTGTGCCCTGTCTATGTGTTCGACCCTAAGATACGTATTTTACTTGAAAATGGAAAAACACACACACACACACATAGAAACACATAACACACCCACCCACACACACACACACACACACAAATACCCATACACACACAAGCACTCACACACGCATACATAAACACAAACACACACAAAGACAAATTCATTCACACACATACATACACACACAGACACACACACTCAAGATAAAGGCAGTGGTTTTATCATTTTGAGCTGGTGTACGCTTCTGAAAACAACAGCTTCTCTTTCACAAATGAACATTTCATGATGAAGGGACCATTTCAAATGCACAAAAGCGACTCTCACTACATTAAAACGTTAGGAAAAAGTTTTCTTCTCTTGTAAAGTTTTGATTTTGGATATATTGTTTACAATAGTATCAGTATTAGCCCCCTTATTAAATAAAATTTCAGTTCTCACATGCCAGGCTAATGGGAATAACCCTACAGCAATAAAAAATCCACTGATGTAGAGGGACACGATAGTCGGTTTCCTAGCAGTGACTTTAATTTATCTATTATCTATCTTCCTCCTGCATTATCCAGCCAGCAAAAAAATAATGAAATCTAATAGACCAAGTTATCTACTTTCAAGATATATAATCTGAAGGGAGTCTTCCTAGTCTTTAAATCAGAAAATCTCTCTCTAAGCACTCTGGGGACCACTGTATGAGTCAAGCATATTTATAGATGCACCTATGATTAAATGTATCATTTGAAGTGTTACTTCAACAAGTGGCTCAAAGAGTAAGGACTATTCAGAGTCCTTGAAACAAAACAGACTACAAGCTCCCTCTCTGTTTTTACCGCAGTTTACAAGCTGCACTGATTCACCAAAGCAGTCATTAAAGCATAAAACACAGTGTAATCCAAAATCAGTGCCAAACAGAGACACCACTAAGCCTGATTATGCTGTTCAGTCAGGTCACTTCCTTTTGTTCACTGTTTACCACAGTCAAGTGGACCTGACACAAATACACGTGCAAAGCCCAGGAAATTATATTTACCATCACAAAGCCATTAAAAAAATTCTTCCAAGAATTGTTTCACTTCCTTTAAAGCTGATCTTGTCTCATTTATTTCGTACACATAATTTTACAGTAACCATAACATTTCTGCCTGTTCTGGACGTCACTCAGTTGGAATGGACTCCAGCCAAACCCTCCCCATGACAGATAGTGGATGAATGGTTGAATGGATGTCACTCTGTTGAACTAGGCATTTCCTAAAACATAATAATAATAATAATAATAATAATAATAATATATGGTGGAAAGGATTTATAAAACTGGAACTGGATTTTTGGGAGCACACACGCATGAATGATTTCGTGTAGTGGGAGGGTGAAGGCTTAATAATGGTGTTGACTTGAGGTGGGTGTACATGTAATCGATTTGTCGACTGGGAAGGTGTTTGAAGTATATCTATTGATTATGAAGCATCATATATGAGGTGCTGCAGCTCCAGCATGCAGCAATGCAGCAATCCCACAGATATAGGTATATTCACACTAGGAGGTTCTCACCATTCCCCGTTCACCCCTCACTGTTCGCTAGCAGCTAAACACAGCTGAGTCCTAACATTTCTCAAGACAGAGAGTCAAAAGCAGTGTTGATCTTCCAACAGAGTCATGGGGGAAAACACTTTTTATATTATATTAATAAAATGTCCAAATTGTTTTCCGTTCTGTGACACTGTTAGGAGATGAACTACAACAGAGTCAGGAGGGAAAGCACTATTTTATTATATGAATTAAAATGATTTAAATGTAAATGTAAATCTAAGTTGATTTCCATTCTGCTGGGGGAATGGCCACAAGGAGTCAATCAGAAAGAAGCTACACTACAATCTTCCACAAACTAATTGAGCAGGTCTGGAAAAATAAAATACAGTTCTAGAAACAGAGGTTTCAAACTGTTTCTTGGCTTGTACACTCAAATGAAAGAAAATACACATATTACTATCGCTTTTTGCCTTCCAGTTCGGTCAGAACAAAACACACAAACCACAGAACACACACCAATTCCAACAATTCCAAAACTAAAGGCTCCTAAGTGGTTAGTGGTTTATATGCACAGTTCTAATTGGTATGGAAACTTTATATGACATGAAGGTCCTTTTCACACTTATGTACAAACATGTTTTCTTTAGGTTATTCAATGGCATTGTTTCAAAGAATCCTTCCTGGTATGGAACATAATTGATTTTCGTCATTTTCAGTCGTGTCAACTAAATGTTGTAACCAGACAAAGCAGCAGTGGAGCAGGGGGCAGTGAATGACCTGAACAGTGAGAATTAGACACTAATGTCAAGGTCAGTGGCTGAGAGAAGGCACAGACAAACAGGATGTAGGAGCAGAGGAAGACTTAGGTTGGGTCTCTCTGTAAGTGAGGCCAAAAGATTAGCGAGCTGTCCTACTGAGTGGCTCTCATAGTGTAAATGATGTCTTAGCTCCAGACAAAGTCTCTGGGCTTTAATTGGCTTAGCCTGCTTCTTTCAGCTCAGACAGATGATCCAGACATGGTCAGGGCCAAAGAAAGTCCAGCATTTCAGAAACGAAATAGACGTTTGACGCACTACCATCAGCCCTATCTCATCCGTCTTCCTCCTTAAAGGCAAATCCAAGTTTATGTGATATAAATAAACAAGGCGACTTTTTCCTTGTTGTAAGGAAGTCTGTTTTTCTTATCATCTTATATTTTATTGGAGCTGCTACAAACTTTACAGCTTGCTTACACAGTGTGTGGACACAATAGTGGAAACACTACAATGTATAAATATAGGCAACATAAAGATTGCAATATTTTCCAGCTTTCCTTGGAATGCTATTTTAGTGGTGATACATTACAGTTTTATGCACTACTTAACTGCTTTTACTGAATTATTATCATAATAAAAAAAAGTGATGCATTGAATTTTTCTTCATTCAAATGTGCACAAATTACCAGCACAAATACAGTCTGTTTGCTGGATATAACATATTGGAGAAAAAAATAAAACATAAAATTATGTCTGTGCTAAAGTTACAACACATTTTATGTTTTCTTTTATTTCTACTATTCAAAACCTGGGGACTAAAAAGGAATTTTACAGTAAAATATGGGCACTTTTACATGCAATCAGGTATTTTTCTCAGTTTTGTTGTCACCAAAGGTTACTTACTTTAAATATCACATTTGTTTTGGTACATTTTATTTATGTGGAAATGGGCTGTATATATTCCTTTTCGATCAAACTTCAGAAGCTCTGGTATTTGAGAAAATATTTGTTATTTTATTATGTGTTATTTTTGGTTGATCTTTCCATATTTTTTCTTCATAAATCACCCCAATCATGCATGCTTGTTTTGACATGTTGTGATTTTCATTTCCATTATCAGGAAATCATCCAAAAGAAAGAATCAGATGAGAGTTGATGATTAATCAAGACTGTATCGTTATCAAAGCCTACTTACCCCCTGAACAGGCACACATAAAAACAAACGTTTTACAAGGGCAGTATCTGAAATAGAACAGGGTTTTTAGCTCAATTAAGTAGCAAAAGACAAAAGACAGGGGTTTTCACCTCCAGTCCTGGAGTGCTGGCGTCCAGCATAGCTTGGTATTTCCTCTACACAAACACACTCACTAAACTTGGCAACTAACAGATGAGTTAATCAGGTTTGATCAAAGAAAACATCAAAATGTGCTGGACCCTGACTCTCCAAGACTGGAGACAAACGCCCTTGGGTTAAAGGAAAATGCATGGAATTCCCTGATAAATAGTCACATTATTGAATAAAACAGCCCTCTAAGCTGCAGTTTTTTGCTGGTGATATTAAAAGCATGTTACAATATTATTTTAATCTATAAGCGGACCCTTTACCTTTCTGTACTTCTTGTATTTCTCTTTCCTTTTTGCCTTTTTCTCCTCCTTTTCTTTCTGTTTGCTGTCATTGTCCTCCAAAGGCACATAGTTCTTCTGCAAGAAGGCAAAGTGCACTTCCCTTGCTTGCTTCCTCTCAGCCAAGGCCTCGTTCTCTACTGGTTCAGGGATCTGTGCTGGAGCTCCTGTGTCGATCTGCCGCTCATATCTTCTGCTGTTTCCACTCCAGCCTTCATTTAAAGTTTCTAAACCAACAAAAAGGCCAATTTGTGGGAGCTGCACGTCGGCAAAAGGTTTAGGCTTCATTCTTCCCAGTAGATGATCCTCCTCTAAAGCTTCATGCCTGATGCTGGTCAACTTTTATGCACGGGGGTTGGACTTAGATGGGAGGGCTTACTGGATCAGCTTTGCATAAACAGTCTTCATTCCAGTGAAGTGCAAAGTGCTTTTGGCTTTTATACACTGCTAGTTAAATGGGTTAGTGGGTCGCTATCACTACATTCATAGACTGTAGCCTGTGCAAAAACATTGGCTGAGACTGCACTGCATTATTTCACCATGGTGATGTCCTCTATAGGCCTTGAATTCTGAGGCTCATCACGTCATGCAGCTTATTATTCAGTACTTGCATTAAAAAATGATACAAACTAATACAGTTAAGTTGCAGGAGTGAGTAATGATAGTCTGGACTCACTGCTGGATTCCTGGTGCTTAAGGGGTTAAATACGAGAATCTGGAAAGAATCTGAGGTGGTACTAGATAGTTTAAATTTACTTTCCCCATGTGTCACGCCCCCAGTCCGTAGGGACTCTTATTTTGACTGGGGGCGTGGCAGCGGACTAGGCCAAACTGGCAGTTTGTTTGTGGACACTTTCCTTTTTCACCTGTTCGAGTTTCTCGGACACTTAGCTGCTGGTTTTCGTCTCACATATTGGGTTCTGTCGTGTGTGTGTTCCTGTTCTGTTTACTGTTTTGAAAAAGCATCGGCCCGCGTGCCTGTTTATTTTGTGTTTTGTCTGTTTTTGGTTTTGGAATAAAGTAGCACATCGAGCATGGATCCCGTCTGTTTCTGTGCCTCCTGCACGAACACGCCGCACCAAACCGTGACAGTTTACTCCTATCAGAATACGTTTTGTGACACTTTTCATCCTACTGCTTGTAAAGGCTGGGTGTGTTAACAACACTGACAAAAGCTACTTTAACTTTATTAGCACCAAAGCTTCCCAGGACCATGTGAAAATGTGTGGATGTTTTTGAGCATTTTGTTACTTGGGCTACATTTACCTAGCAGGTGACAAACACTGACCCCAGTCCAAGTCTAAAGGCTTCATGTCTTGCTAGTCAGTCTGCTTTACATTTACATTTACATTTACTGCATTTATCTGACGCTTTTATCCAAAGCGACTTCCATCCCCTAACTACAGGGTGCAGTCTCCCTAAAGTAACTTGGGGTTAAGGGTCTTACTCAGGGTCAGTGGTGGTTTGTCTAGAGGCAAGTATCCTACCCACTACGAGTCAGTGAACTACAAAAGGCAGAAACTGATCTCAGAGCAGCAGTCTTACTTGGAGAGGTTTGAAAAATCAGTGCTGTTGTTTTTATTGATTGTTGGGCTCACATTGCAGTCATTCCTGCGTAGCTCAGTAGCTCCATCGTCTCCATAGCTGTCATCCATTTGAGGTTCTGATTCATCAGCTTTCTCTGACACAGCAGCACAAAGCAGAAAAGGGTGAGTAACGCCCAGCTGTCCTTAACACAGTTAGAGAGAGGGAGAGAGAGAGAGAGACTCTATTAGTAGTAAATGTAGTTCTGCACAGTATAGGTGAGTAAATAGATTGTCTTGCCTTTCAGTTTGGCACATGTGCAGCATGAAGATGAAAGTAATTCAATCGCATCTTTCATTCTTATTAGGACAAGATGCACACCTGCAACAACGGCCACGTTCTCCCTCGTTTTTTCTTTCTTCCTCCGTCCGTGGTGCCTGCCGTCAGCTGTAATGGAGAATAAGGCGAAGCATTCCGAGCAATGCATCATATTTCAATTTTAAGCACTGGCAGGTATTCTATTAGAGAGAGCCACCTGAACCTCCACGTTTCATTGGCACTTATATAAGCTCTGTTTGAACAAAGTACTTAGTCTCTCTCTCTCTCTCTTTGTCTCTCTCTCTCTCTCTCTCTCTTTATCTTCTCTCTCTTGTTCCCCCTCTCTCTCCTTCACCCACACACATGTATAAATACTCAGCGTACAGTTGATAGCCAGGCACAGTCATCCTGTGTCATGTTGAGTCCACCAACGTTCACATTACCAGCATGACTCAGTTTATTTAGACGGGCTTTCCCTGTAGAAAAAAACAGGTACAAACCCACTGAAAGTTGCATTTATTTTTATCCAATCATCACTGTCAAAACAACATCCTTTATCTCTGAAATGGTAATTTCATGGAACTTTCATATTTACTATGATTTTTCTTTTATCCACGCGCCACTAACCACATAAAGGAAATGGAGCGAGGCTGGCCAGGCTTTAGCAAAACGGTTCAAAAAATTTTGATTTTCAAACATTTGAGCTCAGACTGGCCACATAACGTTGAGTTCACAGTTTGCATTTTTAGCCTATAGAGTAGGTTTATGTTGTAGCTGAACCATGCTAGTGTTAGCACCATGCCAATGTTACCATGCTAAAGGTGATGTTAGCACCATGCTAATTTTAGTTCTGGTGCTCCCGCGTGGCGTTGGCTCTATCATCAGGACATTGTGATGCCACAGATATTTGTGGAAAGGAGTCCAAGAGAGCACAATTGCCCTCACTCACTCTGGGTGGGCATCACTCAACGTCCTACTTAGCAGCATCAGTTATATTTAAATAGCGCTTTTTACAGCTGATGTTGTCACAAATCAACTCCACAGTATCCTAGTTTAAACCCTTAGTGAGCAACCCAAAAGTGAAGGGAGAAACATAGGAGGAACCAAGACATGCACATCTATTAGTTTACTTAACTAGTGACCAGTGTTCTTCTCCGAGCTTGTTAAGCTGCTGGTAACACAGTGTTTAAAAAAATCAGACAATGCTTAATGTGACTCAGAGGAAGCACAAGCTTCACCCTCCCAGCTGGTAGGATCCTCTGATTTGGAGTCCTAGATAGTAGATGCAATTGGAAAAAACAGGGAGGAAATTGGGAAAATATGCAATAATATAAAACTTTTGTCCTTATGGTGTGACCTTTCACACTTATGTCAATTAAATTGGCATTACTACTGCACCCTGAATGTACATATTTTTAATAAAACATGTCATGAGGCTGAATGAAGTTTTTCCCAGCAAAACGTGCTCGGAGTTGCTAATAAGAAACATTTTTTTGGCTAGTGTGTGAACTGGTTGAGTTAATTTCGGACTGTTTCTGTTGGTTCATTCATCGTGATACTTTTAATAGAGTATCTGCCGCATTTAAACAACATCTTTTGAATCAAAAATAAAAATGGAAAAAAATAGAAACTAGAAGTTTCAATATGACAAACTGCACATTGAAAAGAGGATATGAAAATGAGTGTTGGCAGCATGTTTGACTGGAATTGCTGTGTAATGAAACACTTTACTGAGCTGCTCTTTCTGTCATGATCTTCAGGTCTTCTTTCACTGCCTGTGGTTAAAACCAGGGCTCTGTTGGCCCGACACATGTGACTAATGTAGATCTTATGTAAACAGAGATCTGGTGGTTTGATGAACAAAAATGCTGGACATTTTTTGGTTTGGTTCAGAGGGACGTGGTAAGTTCTGTCTGAGCTAAAGGGCGTAGTTTTCATTCATTTCTTACTAAGGGGAACAGAAACCCAAGTGTGTGTGTTTGTGTATGAGAGAGAGAAAGACAGAGGGACAGAGAGAGACAATGAAGGGGTAGCTCAGGTGTTGTAATCTGCTGAGTACACTGAGGTAGATCTTTTTTTAGAACAGATAAGAGCTTGTTCCAAAACAATAGAGGTGTGGAATAACACTGTACATGGAGCTTGATGAGAGACAGAGAGAGAAAGGGGGGGGGGGGTGTATAGGAGGAACTTGCAGAGTGCCGTATTTCATTGAGTCATTGTCCACGTTGTAACTGGGTCTCACTGTGTGTGTGTGTGTGTGTGTGTGTGTGTGTGTGTGTGTGTGTTTGTGTGTGTGTGTGTGTGTGTGGAATGGGGTGATAGGAGGAGAAATTGAGCTAAAATGTATTGTATTTTGTATGAGGGTATGTAGCAGGGTTTTGTCTTGCTGAACATGTTCCTCCACAGACTGCCAGACTTGCCCACCAGCTTTTGGTGCGTTTTCGCTGAAACAGGGCCTACTTTTATAGGTTTAAAGGAATATTTCAGTGAAACATCAAGTGAAATTTATCATTCCAAAATGTTTTATATCCATCTGCAACATTTCGGTTATATTGGAAACGAAAAGAAATACATCAATACACTAAAAAAGCCAATAAAAAATACAGCCATTGTTTAATGTAAAATACATGTAAACTTCACTAATAACAGTGTTATAACATCTGTTGTGAAAAATAAAAACACATAAATCTGGCTTGACTTGATTTCATTTGTTATTCATTGTAACATAACATTGTTATTTACTGTAACAACATATACCAAAGAAAGAAAACAAATGAAAAGGGGCTATAATCCATATAATCCACAGTACTGTGCAAAAGTCTTTACATTTCTAATTTCTTTACATTTTGCTTTGAATTAACTTCTTGGTGCAAAAATACTATTTTCTACATGTGAAACTGTCTTATCTTTGACATACTGAGTAGATTACATGAAAGAAACTGGAACAAAGTGCCTGAAGTTACAAGGAGCCTATATAAAGGAGATCCAAACATTCAGCATTCAGCACCACCAGTATACTGATCAAGTTAGTTAGATGTGCTTTGTTATGATTGAATGATTTATACGTAAGTCACTGTGTGGGGTACTTCAAGACTTTTGCACAGTGCTGTACAGTTCTTCCCCATATGTACTCAGTCAAAACATGTTTGGTGTCTGAAATTTGCATTTTTAGTTTTACGCTGGAGTCTTGAGGCTAATGTTGCTAACAAGTAATGGAAACTTGTTCCCATGTGTCCTATTTATGTGTTTTTTTCTGAAAAGGAATTTTTGCCTTTTTTTTTGCCCAAAACACCAAAAACTTCAGTACTCTAACACATTTTATTGAAACTTATTGTTCAGTTGCCAGATCAAAGCAGGTGTGTTAAAACTGTGGTGCACTGAACTGTGTATTGCTTTGTTCTGGTGTGTCTCAGAATTTAGTTTCGAGACTGATTCCACACACTCCAGGCAAAAGTCTAGACACACCCAATTGACTGTTTCATGACCTTAACAACATGACCTTTGATGTAAAAGGCTTAAATGATCAAAATTTGTTTCTGTAGCAATTGTACAATACAGTTATAAATTTTTTTATGTGAAATGTCCCCCACTCAAATAATTTGAAACCTTTTTGTGAACTTCTTCAAGCTTGGTGCCTCCTCATGAAACCCGCTGAGAAAATGTAAGAAGCTACGTAAAAGCAATGAGGTAAGATTGCTAATCAGCCAGTCTGGCCATTTTAGACCAATACTTTAATAGCTACGTACAGTGAACAGAACCAGACATTGTTAAAAACAGTCCTGTCGATACTTTGTAGCTCCTTTGTGGCTTCTAACTGACATCAGACACAGCTTTCAGTACACACCAGCCCTCTAAAGGTGTGAAGTCAGTAGTCAGAACATCAGTCGCTTTGATAAGACCTTATATTTTTACTTTTCTCTACAAAATAAACCTCAACTGATCATAATGCACCCAATTAACATTTGCTTTATTGCAACATATACACAGGATCTTGAAGGCTAACAACAATGGCAAATTATTCTGATTCTGATTCTCAGCTTATATAACTACCATAAATAATTGTGACAGGCCTAAATCATATCTGTATACTGGAGAGGGAAGGTGAGCTCTTGTAGTTATGCCGTCGGTTAACGAATTTGCCAAACATATCCCTTTACTTCTTACAATGCAGAACCTGTAGTGGAAGGCTAATCCAGCCAGAGCAGTGCTCCGCTGGCTTTGAGCTTGTTCTTTTGAGAAGGCTCAGTGGGCTGCTGTGGGTTTGGAGGTGAACTGCAGGAGAACTCATGAACTTTTTCACTCTGGAAGAGAGCTCTGAGGGCACAGAGAGCAGCCGGAGCCACGGAACCACAGTGGCTCTGCCTCATTCACTGCTTTTTTTAGACCCCTTTTGTACATTTCAAGAGGTTTGCGAGAGAAAGGCCACATACACACACACACGTCACAAACACACACACACAGTGCAGGTGCAGGTGCAGACAAGAGTGGGGTGGGATTTTGTGGCACCCCGAGATGAAAGGCCAAATCACCCTCTTCTCCCACACACTCTCACACACACACACACAAACACACACATGCATACGTGCACATTTATATATCTCCATCTCCTAAGTCTGTGTCTGTGTGTGCAAGGATTGTGGAAACAGTACAGAGATGACAAGGGAGATAGTACAACAAAAAGAAAGAAAGAAAGACAAAAGAAGGAGAGGAAGAAAGAGAGAGCAGCAGTCTTAACCCCAGAGATATGCAGAGATAAAAGGGTTTTTTTTCTTGAAGTACCGTTTTGTGTGTTTGTGCGTGACTGTGTATGTGAGCATGCACTGCACTGACTAACCACATCCGTGCTCCCTTCTCCTCAATTACGCACCCTGTTCTTTGTCTATAGAACAATCAGAGACAGGTTAGTCTCATTTTGGCACTCAGTCAAAGAATATTTTATTGCCATCTTTAATGTTCAGAAACAGCAATATTAATTAACATTTTCGTGTTAATTTATATGTCATATATATAACATT
>JBBPCY010110743.1:0-18988 GCA_037974405.1 Brachyalestes nurse | reverse complement strand
TAGTAGTAGCATTAGTAGCAGTAGCAGTAGTAGCATTAGCACTAGTAGTAGTAGCAGTAGTAGTAGTAGCAGTAGTAGCAGTAGTAGCAGTAGCAGTAGTAGTAGTAGCAGTAGTAGCAGTAGTAGTAGTAGCAGTAGCAGTAGTAGCAGTAGTAGTAGTAGTAGTAGCAGTAGTAGCAGTAGTAGTAGTAATTGTATTGGCACACACAAACACCCATAAAACACATCCAGCACCAAAGCTGTGCTTACACCATAAGATTGTTACCACAATTTCATAAACGTCTCCCAATCCCACAGAGCCGTTAATGCTTGGCTGTGATCTACAAATTTTCGGGACAGTTGGATTCTGAAAATCTGTGAGGGGTGCAGACCAGTCTGAGTATAAGAAACATTTGACTTTTACTTGACTCTGATACCATATTTTCTAGTTAACAAATCGATCTGAATAGATCTGATGATGCCTAAGCCCTTTAATACCAAACATGCAGGTGTTAAGACGTGAATTACTTTTAAACCTCTTTACCTTTGAGATATTAACACTCTTTAAACTTCTCACAATGTGTTATTGTGTGTGTTTGCATCTGAAATTGCAGGAGAGATCCACACAACATCCCCAAAATTAGCCATACTGTGCAACATTTAATTGATGTATGATGATCAGTGGCCATTTTTTTGTCATTGCTTGGGAGCCAAACACATCAAATCTCACCTGATGTCACATGGGTTGTGGGTGTCGTAAATGGGACGCATACACAGGAGCTTGGGTAACTGGTCTTACTGAGATGAATTATGGACTGGTAATGAGCACAGTGAGAAATAAGGAAGGGGGGAAAATCAGGTTTTTCAAAATAAAAGTCCCATAAAAACAGAACAAATCATAGAGTGTTAAACCTATGGGCGTTCTGTTGGAATTATTATTATATTTTGTCTTACTATTTAGCGTTTACTTTCAGTGGCTTCATTTGCGACCAGTCATAGTCCGTACAGAAAAGAATCACCCCCTTCAAAATATGGGGCACAGTGTACTTTAAAGGACACAAAACACTGATACTAGGAGCACATGGAGTCACATTTGTGGCACAGACTGCACACAATTATAGATTTTAAAAGCAAATCCACCATGGCTCTGCGTTCATCAGCAAAGAGCTGATTGGACGTCTTCACCTCCATCTTCAAAAAATCTCTGTCGCACATACACTTTAAACAATGCCCTGTTGTCCTGGCACCAAAGAACATTAAGCCCTCATGCCTGAATAATTACTGGCCTGTTGACATCAGTGGTCATTAATGTTTCTGAGAGACTCATTAAACAGCTCATCACAGCATCCATACTCCTCTCCAAAGACCCACTCAAGTTCACCTACCTCCCAACAGATCAACGGAGGACCCCACCTCCCACATCTTGCACACCACTCTCAGTCACAGGGCCAAAAAACTTAGGAACTATATAAGATTGCTGTTTATTGACTTCAGTTCAGATTTCAGTGCAATGGTCCCCAATAGACTGCTCACCAAGCTGAGGGACCTGGGACTGAAGAGCCTCCGGTGTGCCTGGGTTTTCAAGAACTGTCCAAAAAGGCATGATCTGTACCACCTTATACAGCGAAGGAGGTTTCGGGTCTCTCCAGTGATTCTAAAGAGTTTTTATTCCGGTGCTGTAAAATATGTCCTTACTCGGAACATCATCTATAGCAGGGCTATTCAACTACAATAGCAAGTGGGCCGGATGTGAAAGTCACTGTGGGTTCGGGGGCCACTAAATTTCGTGCTGTCCAGACTGTCGTTCCCGAGGGCGGAGGGTGTTTTTCGCGAAACATCCTCCGCGTCGGCCCTAATTTACCATCGACCCAGTTTGCCCGATGGCCAGTCCAGCACTGTGCCGTTTTAACGACGTCCGGTTCTAAACGAGAACTCTGCACTCTGTTTAAGTCGTTAGAGTAGATACATCACCGAGCTAAAACTACAAAGATGTTCCCCTCGCTGTGTGTGTGACCGGATTCTCTTTCGTTACTGCCAGCTCTGCGCTGCTTTTTTTAACACACCCGTTTTCTGACAAATCCCGCCTCTTTCGGCTGCGATTGGCTAATAATATGGCGACTTCTGTGCTCGGATTGGCTAATTTTATACAACACAGCAGATAACCAATCCTGGCGAAAGTAGCGTGGGACTATGAGCCAATCATGATCCAAAACCCAAAATCCAAATATTATTATATCACACGAATCACACACTGATTTATAAAAAAAATTCCAAAGGGCCGGATCCGGCCCGCGGGCCGCCAGTTGAATAGGCCTGCCATAGAGGAACTATTTTGGTTCAATGGATAGATCTTTAAAAACTACACTTTAAAATGCTTTTTAAAGTAAGAATCTTTAAATAAATGGTAAATAAATGTTAATCCCCATGTAAACTTTGTTTAAATCTTCAAAACATTCTTCAGGTTTTTTTTATAAACATGCTTCTTTAGGGAGCTAAAATGGTTATTCTGTAGCATCACTCAAAAAAAAAAACCCTGTGTGACACCTTTTTATGTACTGTTTAGTACAGGACAGGCAGACCAGCGGCAGCAGAGCACCATTTCCAGCAATTATCTCATACACCCTTACTCACATATGTGATCCAAACCCATCTGCCAAACCAGATCTAACAGGATATTAAACCTGGAAGCCACAAAGAAAATGCTAATCATCTTGGCTAGACTAACTGATAGCCAAATCTCTCCATGTCATTTACATGGATGCTGTGAGTTGGCTGTATTCACTAATTCCTATCATCCAGGTGTAAATTTGCTCCCCAAAGGTTGAATAAGTCTGTTATGAATATTCACACTGCTATGACACATTTTAAATTTTAGTTATTAAATAAAAAGACTGTACACTAAAAGGGACACACTAATATGAGGGCAAACTATTATCTGACTACTGGTACAAGGACTCACTTACGGGAACCCAGTCATTGGAAACAGTATAGGCCTCTTAATTTATGTCTTAAATGAACATTTCCCAGGTTATTTACGTTTACATTTACATTTACGGCACTTACCTGACGCTCTTATCCAGAGCGACTTCTATCAGTGCTCAAGTACTCCACATCTGTTTCTTACACCTGTAAAGCTAAACTTAAATCAACGTCCACTATTCAACCAAGTTACTGCATGCTAGGTACACCTAAACAACACCTGTCAAAGAAAAGTCAGAAGTTAAGAGAAAAGAAAGGAAGGGATGTGGATAAGAGGTTTTTTTTTTTGAGAAATAAGCAAGCAGAAAAGAGAGCCATAAGACTCTGTTTGAGGTTTTTAGTAGCATTCACATTCAGTCATGCAAACATACAGCCATGAAAAAAATAAGAGACCACTTTTCCCTTTTTTCTGTTCACAGTTTGTACAATTTGCGGCAGCGTGTGTGTGTAAAATGCACAGGTTGTGATTCTTTTATGAACTATTGCAGTGTGAGCTGTGTAAAAAATAAGAAATGCCTCCGTATGTGTTGTGAGTGCAGTAGTGTTTGTAGAGCAGCTTTTCTATGTGCTGTATTCCGGCAGCTTCACTCCTGATTTCAGATGGGATGAAACAGAGTCACACACACACTGTGCTCTTAACATCAGTATTTTAATTGTTGCAGTTGTAAAATAATGTAAGAGTGTTCCAAGGTATACTCAGTTATTCAGATGTATTATTTGTACATTTTCTCAAAACATTTTTTTTTGTTTGGAATTTTGAATGAAGTGTGGTCAATAGAGTATAAATGCACGTTTTACACACTCCCACAAATTACCAAAGCAATAAAAAAAAGTCTGTAAAAAAGGCTGTATATCTTGTTTTTCTATGGGATGTGTGGGCAGTACTGTCAAAAAGGATAGCTCAACTGCTTTGGGTCACTGACCTGCAGGGTCAACCTTTTACAAAGTCTTCTTCATCAAAAGGCGTTTGCATGGATAATTGAGGCTTGCTATTCATTTGCATAGACCTGCAGACAAAAAGTCTCATTCTTTATTCAATGTACAATTCTGAAGCCTTCTGCTGAGTTCAATTTTATATAGCATCAATATTTTTGGTGGGGAAATTAAGCACAGTTATCATTATAGCACCAACTTTACTGATTCCCCATGTGAAGAATTGTCATGTAGTAACAAAACCCTGTGTGACAAAAAACAAATCACAACATTGCATGGTCGTTTCTTTTTTATTGTTCAAATTTCCTCTGACGAAGGTGCACAGAGGTGCATGTTCAGACACCTTTTAGAAAAGATGATGTCTGGGGTAATGTCTTTGTTTAACAGGTGTGTTTTAGCTGGAATGAAAGGGTGTAATTTTGGTATTTGGGCAGCACAGAGCACGACAGGCCACATTAGCCTCATTATGTGACTGGAGTGTAATTACAGCTCTCTTGTGAAGAGTGTTTCACCCACACACACACACACACACACACACACATACACATACACACAGTACCCTCCCACATTTAAATATGCACAGTGAGCACTACATTTTCTCTCTTTTTATGTTCTTCGTCTGAAAGTGTAGTATACACAGCTTATTTATTTATTTACTTGATTGTTTATTGCTCATTTATTTATGTAGTTTGTTTGCGTGGTTGTTTGTTTTCTAATAGCATGCGCTCATCGATTTTAAAAGTCAAACATAGTTATTAATGTTCTCTTAACATGCCTCATTTTTTAATAGATTTCTAATGATTCTGGAGCGATTTAAAATGGGGTCCTTTATGGTCTACGGCGAAAGGAGCTTGGGATTTTCGTGCCAGATCCTCTGTATTCAGCTGGCGTTCTATAGACTAGTTCATCTGTATTCTGGCAAGTCCAGTAAGAGGTAGTGTGTTTCATTTGTATTCTGAGATGTCTGGTGATGGCTATTGTTTGTATTCCAGCTCATATGTAGTTCATCAGTATTCCAGCAGCTCTGCTATTGGAGGTGAGTCCAGTGTTTACTGATTATAAGGCCTTGCACTGACTGTCTCTTCTGTGCCGTAGCTCTGGACCAATTTAAAGTAAATGAAAAGAACACTGCCGAACAAATTAGAGCATGTTTGAGGCTTTGTTAGGTTTTGCATATCGGGATATTGAAGCAGATGAGCAGTGAACCACCTCCGTGTAAAATCTAATTCTGCCCAGGGTGTTGTATCAGATAGATTTTATCTTGCAAATTAAGATTTAATGCATCTTGATTTGATGCAACATCTGTATAGTAAAATGCATCAATCTCTATTTGCCCTCTTCAAATAAGACCAAGTGGAGAACGGATGGTTTTAAGCCAAACTAATTACTTTTTCAATTCTCTGTTATTCATTATAACCAAACACAAGCCACATACCTGCTGAGTCCCCAAAGGCACGGAGGGTCCTTGAAATCACCTTCAGTCTGAAACGCTTTAGAAATTTCAACAGTGCTTAAAAATTGCTGTCACAGTGTGCTTGTTTCAAGTACTGGCCAAAAATTTGTACTAAAAAAATCACATTATTTTTGAGTTATTGTATGTTATTGTATGTGGTTAATCGCTATTTACTGGTTTTAGTAGTAGTACTAATTTTGTTTCAGTCCCTATTAACTATTTTCCAAAATGAATGCACATGCAAATAAATAAATATTAATTTCCTATATGACACAAAATATCTTTTTTTTTTTTTTGAAGTTTATTTACATTTATAAAGCAGTGCATTTTGTTATAGTGTGGACAGAATTAGCTTCATCAGAATGTATCCAGTAACTCTTCATTGTGTGAATGCAGGATTCTGAGTCTCATATATGATGTACAGCTCCGGATTTTATCTTTTATAGAGGTGCAACTAGTAAACTGAACATCTTTGCTTTCGTTTGTAAGAACTGCTGCCAATATTTCTCCTAATTTCCAAATAAAAATATAGTTCTTTACAGCATAATTTGAAAGGAAATGACAAAACACCAAAATAAAAGAAATGATCCCGTGTTTACAGAACTTGAATAATTCAAAGAAAACAAATCTCTTGTTCACTCAAACAAAATGGCAGTAATGACCTTTTATGTACTTCTAGTAGTGTTTTACCAACAACTGTTCACATTGTGAGAGGAGAGTGTTGATTACAGCAGTGTTTTTTTACACTTCTCCTCATTAAATAAGATGGGATTCAGGTGATCAGTCCCTCATAAAGCAGAAAGAGGTGCTCACATAGGAATTGAACAGACACTGGCATGGAATGGTTGTCATACTCATAGAGATGCTGAATAATAAATGAATTGTAGTGGTCTCCTGTATTTTTTCTGGAGCTGTATACGGTCAATGAAAGTATGCATCATGTATTTTATGTATGCAATCAGTAGGTGTCCTGTGAACACTGTCCAGTGTAGTCTGCTGAAAGTGCTGCATGGGATCTTTCAATAAAAGGGGTTGCCGATGGAGCTTCATCCTAAACTATCGAATGGGTTGAAGGGTCACACCAAGGAAGTACATTAACCATTTTAAACATGTATGTTGTTGATGCATCATTAGGAATCCATCTATTGTTTAAGAATGACATCTATTAATATTGTTAATTCAGGAAATAGTAAGTTAAAAAAAAACACACATGTCCCATTGTTTAATCCAACTTTATTACATGTTTCAGTATAGCCCCTATTGAGTGCAGAGTGCCAGTTAGAACATTAAAACAGCTGATTTATTGCCTCTGTTCCCTAAATGTGAGTGCTTTAATTAGCTGTCACTAAGAAGAGATTGCCAGTCTTGACACACCACTGAGAAAACTCTCTCAGTGATAAACAGTGTCCCTCACAGATTGAATTCCAAATCGATAAAGGCAAATTTCATTCCATTAGCGCAGAATAAACTCTTTGTTCAGCTTTTAAAGATGAGCGCACTGTTTATTTGTATCCTTATTCTCAAAGGCGAGACAATGGGTATTATGTGCTTTTCAGTAGAACAGTGATGAGAATTCAGAGTGGCCAGCAGTCACAGGAAGGTGTCTGAGTCTAAAGCAGAGGAACAGTCATATTTGATTCTCATGTATTATATATGTTGCCATGCAAAATGGCTGTTTTTCACTAAACCAGCAGCAGTATATATCTATATAAAACTGTCTGCATGTACACTCGGCCCCCACAAAGTCATGGTCCAGAGTTCGCAGCCTCAGTCATTCATGGATTTTTTCTTAGAACCTAACTAATAATTGTTCACGGAAACCTGCAAATTCGCAGAAACCGCAAATATCATCTGCATTTTTGGGTTTTTTTTTTGGCTTTTTCATGCCAATATATACATTTTAATGTATTTCAGTGCTAAATTGTTAAGAAAAATGTAATTTACAAATTTTGTAACATAAATATTCATGTAAATTCAGCTAAATTTCCAGATAAAAATATAACTGTATACATTGTTTTAGTACTGTCGAGAGAACACAAAGCAATCGTAGACAAAAACACGTTTTGGGATGGTGAAAGACACAGAGGCGGAGGTTTGAAAGTAGTTAAAGTGTTTTGGGAGCATATTTAGGGGCATATTTAGGGTTTACACTATAAAAACTATAAAGGCACTTAAAGGCATGTTTTTTTAGCACCTCGCAAATTCAGTTTTTCACAATTCACGGGTGCTCTGGGAACAAAACCCCCTCTAATTCTGTGGGTCGACAGTGTTATGTGGTTTTTATAAAAATGTATGTGGACACCCCTCCTAGTTAGTGGTTTTGGCTATTTCAGCCACCCTATGCAATCTCCATAGACAAACACTGGGTGTAGGGTCAGGGTTAGAGCTGAGCTGCCCTAGTCAGATGTTAGTTTTATAATTGTGAAATGGAAACATCTAGGAGCAACATCTCAGCCACAGAGGAGGGATGGTGTTACAGAGAAATCTGCCCAAGGACTGTTCCTACTGTAAAGTTTGGAGGAGAAATGATGGTCTGGTGCTGTATTTAATGGTTTGGGCCCCTAGTGCAAATTTGAATGTTACAGCATACAACATGCAGAATTGCATGAACTAATTTGTTAAAACAAAGCTACTAATGCCTATAGTTTTGGAATGAGATGATTAGCGTGCACGAAAGGATGTCATGTTTGATGTCCACATACGTTTGATATTTCCCTTTGAAAAAGAGATTTCTATTCTGTGACCTTAAAGACAGAGCAGAAGGTTATTTCTGATTTGATCAACAGGCTGCCTTGACATTTATGCCATACCAAATTGGATATAACTTGTAGTTTGACTTGTAGTTTGAACAAGTAGCCAAACTATGATAAGCTGTACCTGAGTATCTCAAAAGAGGGGTGACGTTTTGATCCGGCACTTTCTGTTGATTAACACAATTGCTGTCTTTCCCCTACACTTTTGTATTTTACTTCTGGTGGATAATAAGACAAGCTCTCTGAGCCATACATGATTAATTTTCTAACTTTCCCTGTGCGTCTTTCACCTTTTTAACCCCCACCCCTGCTCTCATGTAGATGATGTGTAATTGCTGGTCAAATCTGCTGAAAGGTTTACTCAGAATTGGACTTCAAGGCCATGTACACTGTCCTGGTCGAAGGTCAAGAATCCTCAGGAGCACATTTGGGACTTTTAAGGACAAAATTGGTCGAAATGCTAATTCAAGTGTTGAGTGCACCCACACCAGTGCCATGCCAGCATGTCCACAGTCTAGTTAGTTTCCGCTAAACTCAACTGGGTGTATAAATCTTATTCAAACAATTGGTTGCCCAGATGAGATAAAAAAAACACATTTATTATTGGGTTTGTAATAACAGCTCTGTTGGCTGGTGTGTGATAGTTGATGGAATTTGTGAGAAAGTGTGCTAGAGTTTGGCGAGGTTTCTGCATTTTGTACTAAGTACTGGATTGCTAGTGAAGTGTCTGTAGTGAGGTGTCTAATGGTTGGTCTGTTAATTGGTGAGATCTTTACTCCTAAATGACGTCTGTGCTCGCGGTGAAGTTCTTGCTCTTTGATCAAATGTCAGATTTTTTGTGACCTCTCTGATAGATGGTGATGTTCCTGAAAGTTGGTGTCCTCACTGATGATGGATTAAGTTGATGTCTTTGTTGGTTAATGGGTTCTCTGTTAAGAGAGATCTCTAAAGGTTGGTGAAAGATTTGATAGTAATTTTCTAATAGTTGATACTATTTCTAGAGATGAAGTCAATGATATCTGATTTAGTTTCTGAGAATGAATGATATCTCCTATGGTTAAGTTTTCTGAGGGATGGTGATATCCATGGATTTTGATGAAGTCACAGATATTTGGTTGAACATCCTGACTGTAGTAAACCGTCTGATGTTAGTGAAATTTCTGGGGGCTGCTTGGTTGGGGGTTTCTCCTGGTTGGTGACATTTTACAGTACATTTTTGGTTAAGGTCATGATAATTGGTGAGATCTCTAATTGTTTACGAAGCCTCTGATAGTTTACAAAATTTCCAATGGGTCATGAAACGTCTAATGTTTGGTGAAGTTTCTAATGATTGCAGAGATTTTTTGCAGCGGGTCTTAAAATATCAAATCTCTTGATATGCTTTTGATTCCCCAAGACGACTGTAACATTCCACAACATATCCTGTGAAAATTCATATTAAAATCCTATAGCCACAAATTGAATTTGTTCAGAAAGTCTATGATGATACAAGATGATGTTACGCCTGAACGGGTGATAAGCAGATGGCCTGCAGCTGTTCATTTCCTATGTACTTCAGTGTTAAAACGGAACATTAACTGAAAAACTGAACTGTCATTAGGACAGTTGGGCCAGTGTCTGGTTGGTGAGGTTTGTTTGGTTTAATGAAGTTGTATAAGTATAAGAAATGTACACTCAGAGCCCACTGTGACACTACAGCAGGCACATTTGGTTTCCCAAGCTTTTCGAGCGTTGGTTTGTTTGATCAGTGGGCATTAAGGATGGGAATGTTAACTGTTTTTCCAGTTTGAATCTCTGTCTCCCCACATTCTGTGTTGTTCTACATTAATTTTGCACGCCAAACCATGCCTCTCCATTCAACCAAACGAACTGGCTTTTCTCAGTTTAGCTCTGTACTCATACTGTATCCAGACATCATTAAGGTACTCACACCTGCGCTTTACTCTTTACTGCAGTTAACATTTTGCAGATTTGACATTTCCTTTTGCTTTTGTTTTAGATATAATGCTAGTAGACTATTTCTTTTCTTCCTTAATGACTCGTGATGCTGTTCAACCTCGTCGAGTTATAAATGAGGATTATTTGTGAAATGAATAGGGCCTGATAAGATTGTGTTACATATCGGTACCATTAACTCCTTTTTAGATAAGTCCTCGTTTCTGGCTGCCTCCAAGGGTGGTAAGAAATAAAATAAAGCTATAATCCATCACAGGAAGATAGTTGTCTAAAAAATCTGTGGTGTTATTGCTGCACCAACCTCAGGAGCAGCTGGGCAGCCATGGAGCGCCTGCTGAATATGTGTCCTGTGGGTGAGCAGTAGGTGACAACTCTGCCTTCAGTTTTCTTTTTTAGCCGTGTCCACAGGCAAGCTGAAGTGCTCCTTCAGGACTTCACTGTACCTGGAAGAATGCTGAATGTTGTTTATCACTGCATGAAAAACGATGGTGCCATTATCCCTGTGTCTGCCTAGTGCCCAAGAGAATAATTTGGTGATGTCCAGAATATAAAAACCTGAAGAATCCAAGACAACTTTTGTACTGGTCATCTCCAGGTGTCTTATGACAGAATTAATCCCAAATGATGTCTGAGGCACTGGGGCAGGTAGAGAGTTGAGGGCTTCAAACTGGTTGCTGGAAGTAAAAATCTCGCAGCAGTGGTGGAGGAATCTTGGTTCTCCAGACTTCCTCTGGTGCAGGTGTGAAGATGGCAGCTCCCTTGATTCACTGGTACAAAGGAGGCACCTTGGACTGTTTGCAGGTCATCCCTCAGCATTCGGAGCTCATGGTCTTTGGCCGTCACCAGTTTCTCAGAGTAGGTAATGGTTGGTTGAGGTTAAATAGATTATAAAGAGTGTTATTATAGAAGTACAAAAATAGAAGAGATTTAATTATGTGCCAAGGAAAAATAAGATGCCGATAGCAATAAGAAGGATCAGAGCAAGAAGAAACTAACAAGAAAAGTGGAAAGTAGATAAACTACTCGCAACCTGCTGTAACTTCTGGGTGCATGGTACAGAAAGGTGCTATTTAACGATGAGGCTGGATTAAGGTTCCTGATACTGTTTACATTTTTGGTTCTGAATTTTGTTCGGAACAAATCTGGATGGATTTTTATTTTGATTGTTTGTTTATTTTTTTAGAATAGGCCGACATGTCTGAGGGAAATGTTTTTTTATCATTTCATATTTAAACTGTTCCATTTAGATCGGTATTATTAGAAATATTTTAAACAGGTGCTCTGTAGCAAGATCTCCAGTGTTAAAGGGATTAAATTCATGTTCTCCTCAAAGCTAATAGTGTAAATCATTCATATTACAAATGGGTTTATTCCAAAAGCTTGGATGAAAATAGACACATTGTCCTAATAAGGTGGAAACACCAGAACACCCCTGCAGTACTCATTATTTATTATGTTGAATGTTAAGCGTTCTGTGAATTAATGAAAATTATTTAGTAACTGCTGTGAATGACTCATAGTTCCAATGCACCTGTGGAAAATGGAAAATTCTGCAACCACCAACGCACTTGTCGACCCGGCCTTGTGGCAGTACTGTGAACTTTATTGTTCTGTCAGATTATTTCTTTGCATAAAAATGGACCAGCTGTCATCGCTGCTATTTCAGCACACACACATACTCTCTAGCACACTCTCTGAAAATAAAAGCAAGAAAAAAAACACAGATCATCGAAACAAGTTCAGTTTTGGCGTTTTCCCTCGCTTCTCAGTACTGATAGGACACAATTAGTACTAAACATGTTTACACACTAAACATCACATCTCAAAGTGCAGCAGCTGCCAGAAAAAAAGAAAAATTAAAAAAGAAAGAACCAAAATTTGAAAAGACTTTTTTGGTTCTATGATTGCACTTGAACCGAAGTATTTGATGCAATAGATGAGGAATGTTGGTGCTGGAGTCAACTATTGATTTTGAACTGTTCCAATATTGATCAGCTGTATGTATGATGAGAGTGAGATGTCCTTGCAAGTTGTGGAATAAACCAGAACAAATCAGTGATGTTATTTTATGGACTCTAAACTAAATTAAAGTAAAAGTTTAAACAATGTCAAATGATGGACTCCCTTTGGATATCATTGCTGTGATATGCCATGTTTTATTTTTTTGGTAACTTTAACTGGTTTAGGACAATTTTAACTTAAGTCATGCAAGCTAATCGCCTTTAATATAAAATTACAACATGCTTTGTTATGCCATGGGCCCAGTTTCATGAATCTACAGTAAAATGCTAACCTATTTATTTATTAATCATTTATTCATTTATGAATCACTCATTTTTGATCAATGTTATTGATCATAATAAAGATTAGAGGAACTGGTAATGAACAGAGTAAGCCTGAGGAAGGATTTTTTTAATGGTTTATCAAATTTCATATACTACAATGAAGCGGTGTGATATTTTGGGATGGTACATGCAACAAAACACATATTAGTCAAATAAGAAATTTTACTGGGATATAAATGAACGCAATTACTTGGATAAAACAAAAAAGAGCAGCAGTCTTATTTAATTTAAATCTAAAAATGAGATGTGAAACTTCACATTGCCATATATATATTAACTCAATGTATAACTGTTAAATTCTGCTAAGAAATTCCCGCAGCGCTCTACGTCTCAGCTGTGGTCCAGAAGCGAAAAAGAGGGGGATTGCTGCAGCTCTCTATGTCTCGACTGTTGTCCGGGAGGGGAAAAGTGGGGGGACAAAATGAATGATTTTGAAAAGTAGTTATAATGGTTCCGACGCCCATGTCTATCGGTAGAATGTAAATTTATGTAATACGTCTATTTAACAAATCATGCCGTGAATCAATTAAATCAAGTTACCCAATAAGTCACCCAAACTTAAAATGAGCTTAATTTTATTAAGTATTGACTTTACTTGATTATTTAATTATTTTCCAGATTCTCTTGTACTTCATTTCTAAATCAGCTTGTAGAATCAGAGTCCAGTTTATACAGACGATTTCAAACAGTGAACTGGTCCAGTGTGAAGCAGGAACGTGGTGGAGCAGCAGTTACTGTCAGTTCCACAGAAACATCAGACCATTATACTGGCCTTTTTGTCTAAAAATCTCCTGCTGGTTCTCACACATGCTTAAGACTTGAGAACTAGTGAAGGGAAACCTCTAAAGAACATCTAAAATGACAGATGGTGTTATTCTCTTCTCTGTGTTCTTCAGAGATGGACGGCATCCAAAGGGGTAATCAAAGCAGATAACTGTATTGTATTAAGCTCTGTGTAAGTACTGACACTGAGGTAGTACCCTCTTTAATGCATTTACTCAAAAAACAGAATAGCACTAAATTCCAGTGCAGTTCTGTCATGTATTATGTGGCATTAACTTAAAGTGGCTGAACAGTAATGTGCCCTTAAACAGCTTTAAGGTTATTACAGTCCATATTTTTTTAAATCGCTTAACGTGTGAGAATTAATGACTTAATGTACAAAAAGGTTGTTGTACATTATTTGTACTATGGAGAGGACTGATCATGAAAGTACCCTTTAAATATAAAACGGATTGCAGTTTATAACTTATTTTTATGATGATGATTGTGATGATTATGATGATTATGATTATGATGATTATTATTATTATTATTATTATTATTATTATTTGCAGCTGGTTAAAGTTAACATTACTTTGCAGTTCATACTAGTTATATTAGTTCCCACTTTACAGTTATATTAGTTCCCACTTTACACCCACTTTACAGTTTTTCATCGAATTTTCAGTGACATGAAAATTAACAAAAAAAATGTTCAGCATTAAGGAGATTGAGGAACCATTGAGGAAAAAGACTGCCCCACCCCCTCAAAAAAAAGTTCAAATAAAATAATTACATAAATAACAAGCATTATATGCAGCTAGTAATAAACATGTTAGTCACCTAACATCAAATGAAACCAGATGTGGTCATTATGCAAAAACAACAGAGAGACAACATTCCAAACTTACAAAGGGTACAAGACATAGAGATAAATCCTGGTTACTCAGGGATGGCTACAAACCCCAGTTTCTGAACAACATGTACAAAAAAGGTCCCCATATATTGTTAAACTTGTGTAGTGAACCATTCAGTGTACACTCTTAGGGCAGTTTTCGCGTGGAAGAGCGAATGACTTAAAGTCATGGGAGCTGTTAGAGAACTGCTGATGTTGGACCAGGATGAGTTCAGGGTCATGTCCTTTTCTCCATTTGTTTGTGGCATGGCTGTGTTTTTGGGTGAGATTTGCACAAATAGACAGTGTGTAAAACGTCCATAAACTGTATACGAACCATGATAATGTCAGCCATGGTGGGTAAGTGACACTGAACAGGCTGTTGAATCACACATTTATGAATCACAGTTTATGAGAAGCAGCTCACATAAACAACCCCAAGGAGAATTCTTCTAGTCCTGTCCATCCGTCCTACAGCAGGAACCCACCATCCCATACCTTTCACTTATAACCAGCAAACTTTCAACATCCAAACCATATGCTGAGAGCATATGGGGCGTGCGGGATGACATTCAAATATGTGTAGTTGAGCGCACAATAATATGCAGATTTCTTTCTGTAACTTGAATTTCAGTCTTGTTAACCCAAGTGCCTTCTGGTTCCCAGTGCACCCGGCAAGGCTGCCACCTGTCCTTAACATATTTGCATGCATGTATTATGAAAGAAGTGTCCAGACATTTTTTTCATTTATATACCTTAAGTGCTTATCTTCACTTCAGGTGTTTTTTTAACTTATAAAATATGAATATAATGATAAATCATTCATATGCATATGCAGTATGTTGAAATTGGGAAATATTTCAGATATAATGATGCATAAAAAGTCGAACATGTAATTTGTATGAAAGATGCAGGGAGAGAAGCTATGAACTCCGCTCTAGTTGTGTCCATTCCTCTAGGGATGCACACCTGAAATTTAGAATAGAATAGAATATTTTTTATTGTCATTGCTATACACAGGAATGTACAGTGTAAGATTTCAACTCTGTAGACGCTTCTCTTGTAACTATAAGGATAAAATATAGCAAATAACAAATATGATATTCAAGTGGATACCAGTATTTAAGGAGGTAAAGTGTCAGATGTTCCACTGTACCGGAACAGACCAGTGTATGAGAGGATAGAATAAATAAATGTAGCAGCATGGATGTGATAAATAAATAGATATATAACTAGAAATAATAGTACGGTATCAAAAGTAGTAGCCATCAGTATCAAAAATAAATAATGCACACAAACATTTAGACCATGCTGAACTATTTTGGAACAATGGAACCTGTCTTTGTTTCTGAATATAATATTCGCCTTTTTGTTGGTATTGTTTGTTGCTTGTAAATATTCAACCTGATCTCACGACTTTTTGTGCAGCCATCATGTATACAGTGTAATCAAAATACTTGCTGTGATCACGCTTTAGGGCTTTTTTTGTGCTAGGACAACCCTTCACTAGTGTGTAGGTTAGGGTTAGGGACTTTCTCCATTCTCACGGCATTTCAACCGCTTAGCAAACAAAAACGATAAGGAATCAACTCATCATTTCTCTCCTACTGTCCCTGAGTCACCCGTTACCCCTGATACTGGCGATGTTATGCAGTGAGCATTCAAATACAGGGTAGTGAAGCATTGTCCTAGCACGGAAAAAAGCCCTAATGCGTGATCTCAGCACGTATTTTGATTCAATTGTATATTGTGATGGCTGCACGAAAAGTTGTGAGGCTGGGCTCAAATATTAGATAGATATCTTGATTGGACTTATATTATATACTATATCATGTCAGAATACGTGTTCCCTGTATACTGTAGATACAGTATATACAGCTCAAGAAAAAAATAAGAGACCACTGTAAAAATGCTCAGGTTTGACCTTTTATAGGTGCAAGTATTGAACTGAACAGCTTTGCCTTAGTTTAGATAATATTTATCCTCATTTCCAAATAAAAATATTGTTCTTTAAAGCATAATTTTAAAGAAAATGACAAAACATCAAAATAAGAGAAATGATGCAGTGTTTACAGAAATGGAATAATTACAAAAAACAAATCTCTTGTTCGCTCTTAAACAAAATGGCAATAATTACCTTTGATGTACTTCTAGTAATGTTTTGCCATCCAACTGGTCACATTGCAAGCGGAAAGTGCTGATTACAGCAGTGTTTTTATACTTTTCCCAATTGAATAAGATGTGACTCATGTGATCACATAAAGCAGAATGAGGTGCTTGTGTAGAAATTGAACAGACACTGACATGGAATGGTTGTCATACTCACAGAGATCCTGATTTAAAAATAAATTGCTGTGGTCTCTTATTTTTTCCAGAGATGTATGGTTTGCAAACCTATGTGGCAAAGACCTGAAGATACAATTAAAGATTCTGTCTTTTACTGTTAAATTGATCAAAATCACCTATGCCAGTTCTCTATTTAGACATAACAAACATTACCAATGTCTAGTGGGCCTCTCTTAGACATGTAAGATCACAACATTCTATCGCACTTACCGCAGGCACCATTTTCCTTCCTTACTTGTTTTCTTGCTGTTTGAAATGGGATGCTTGTCAGCATGACTGCAGTTTTAGAATTGCTAATTACCACTGTAAGCTTTAAGAAGTAGCTCCTGGCAAGATTCGTCTTTTCCTCCTCTTATCTCAGTGTGCTGTGATTCAATGTTCTTCTTCTAAAGAGAGGATGATATGTTTCAGTCACCCATTAGGGATATGCTATGATAATCAAACCAAAGCAGGTAAAATAAGAAATATTTTTATAGTGAAATCATTGTCATATTCACCTTCGTATTGTTTGGCAGCTTTTAACTGTATTTTGTGAAATACGTTTGACAAGATGAGGCATGATTGTGCAATGACGTTGTTCATTTCACCGATTTACATCAAACTGCCCTGAATGACCATTTACATCAACTGAAATCGACAGGAATTTGAAGAATTGGTGTAAATGGCAGAGCGAAAAAGACATCAGAGGAGGACATATAAGACATCCAGTAGCAAATTCAGTTTGTTAGCATTATGTAAGCTAAGAGGATTACAGTGTTTAAAGTGATCCTCTGATCAACTTGTCAGTGTGGTTTAAGAGCATGTATGACTTACTGAGAGCTAGAGACAGTCGTTTTCAGGCAGGACCAGGCCTGATATTCACACAGCAGCTGTAAGGAGATCTGATATTAGAATCAGAATCGTGTTTATTGGCCTGGTATGTGAGCACATACAAGCAATTTGATTCCGGTCCATGGTGTCTCTCAAGCACGACAGTATAAAACAACAATATATGTCAAGATACAATGAAACAATATAATATACAATCAACAATATGAATATGCAATCTAGATATATATGTGTAAATGTAAAGATAAACGTAATATATGTGTATAAATGTGTATCAATTTATTTTGTTCATTTTTTTGTTGTCATACTGTGTCCTAAATCACACCACCTTCCTGGAAGTGGTTTGGGAGGGCTGAGAAACATTTTCCGCTGTATTCACGGAAAAGATCTGGGTGATGATTGTTAGCAAGAACCCACTTGTAGGTGCACCCTGCGATGATTTACATTTTGCAACATTTTCTTTGCTGTTTTCACTGTGGCTATTGTTGGGATTTCTCCTGCTGACTGGAGCCAAAAAGGTCAGTCAGAGCGCTGCTGTGATTGAGTGGCTTTGACGTGTCATCAGTCATGCCAGTGAGTCTTGGCAAGAATACTTGAACTTGTTGCTCAGCCATATAGGTCTTCAGTGTGTAGCTGAGACAAGGGATGGTGCTGCTAACAAAGTCTCATTAGTGTTGCAGCTCTACAAATGAGCCCAAATGGAGCAGACCTATTGACAATGTGATTAAGCTGCGCCTCTGCAGGGCTTGGGAAACACATAAAACCTTATTTGTTCCGATGCCTTTAAAGTGCCTCTTTTAATTTTCCTACTTTTCTCCATTACTTCTTACTGCCTTCCGTCTTTTCTCCGTGCCTTTGGGTGTCACAAAGGCCAAATACAACAGCGATCAGAATAACAGATCAAAATATTGCCTGTTTCCAGGGCTAGGACTGTACTTCTGAATATACTGGTCTCATTCTTAGGTATAATCTGTCTTGTATCTACTCTGATTTTTCAGTTCCACTGACATTATACACCGATTACCCACAACATTAAAGTCACTGACAGGTGAAGTGCACATTAATGATCTTATTATAGTGGCTCCTGTCAAAGGGTGGGATATTTTAGGCAGCAAGTGAACAGTCAGTTTTTGAAGCTGATTTCTTGGAAGCAGGAAAAATGGGTATATGTAAGGATCTGAGACACTTTGACAAGGGCCAGACTGTGAGGGCTAAATGAGCATCTTCTTGTGTCTTGTGGGGTGTTCCCAATATGCAGTGATCAGTATCTACCAAAAGTGATCCAAAGAAGGACTACCAGTAAACTGCAAACAGGGTCATGGGTACCTGACACTCACTGATTCACATGGGGAAGAAAGGGTAGTCTGTCTGGTCCGAACCCATGCTGCCTATTAGAGAAATGTATCACAATACACATTGCGTCATCACACTGCAAGAACTGCTCAGGATTAGTTTGAAGATTATGCCAAAGAGTTTACGTTATCTTCTTATCTTCCAATGAGAGACCACTGCAAAAATGTTCAGCTTCTCTGCATTTATCTTTTGTAGGAGCAAGTATTGAACTGAACAGCTTTGCCTTCGTTTTTAAGAACCGCTGACAACATGTTTTCTAATTTCCAAATAGAAATGTTGTTCTTTAAAAGAATTTTTATTTTAAAAGAAATGACAATACATATAAGAGTAAGAGAAATGATGCAGTGTTTACAGAACTTGAATAATTCAAAGAAAACAAATCTCTTGTTCTCTCTTAAACAAAATG
>JBBPCY010110733.1:0-18989 GCA_037974405.1 Brachyalestes nurse | reverse complement strand
TATTGTCAGCAGTTCTTAAAAACTAAGGCAAAGCTGTTCAGTTCAATACTTGCACCTATAAAAGATAAAACCTGAGAGACTGAGCATTTTTGCAGTGGTCTCTTTTTTCCAGAGCTGTATAGTGAGTTGTTTTTTTGTGCATGTGTGGCTCCTGTGTGACATCTCAAGGAAATATTGACTAATTACCTCTCTCTGAGATCAATTTGGCCTGAAATTTTGTCTGATAATTCATAGAAATAATCCACTGCAGAACAAGGCTCTGAATAACTGCATTGGTTTAGAGTAGAAAGACACATATTACTATATGACAACACTTTTTTTTTATTTGTTTTGTATTTGTAGATTTACTTCTATCAGTAATAATAAGAAGACGGAGAACAGTAATACTAATTACAGTTGTACTGCTGTGGTTCTCTTACTAAAGTGAACAAAGAACAGTAATTACTGGTTATTGAAGAAAATATATCAAAATATATGAAACAATTTACATGTTTAAACAATAAACCTTTTAGTTAATACGTAATTATGTAATATGAATTAGCTGTATATGATTTATACATTATTAATACTAGTATTAATGGGCTATTATTAATAATAGTTTTGTTATTGTCTATTTATCTGTCTATCTATCTAATCTTGAACTCAAGAAAATACAATGTTTCCTTGCGTCTGGGCAGTCGATAGCACTATTGCTACTTTGTACAAAGCAGGTTTGGAAATATCTCTGCACCAGTGGATTTTAAATGTCACCCTCTGTACAGACACAGGTGCTCCCATGTCTTCACCAGAATAGCAGTTGTGTGCAAATGAGCAACA
Source organism: Brachyalestes nurse (assembly GCA_037974405.1). Lineage (NCBI taxonomy): Eukaryota > Metazoa > Chordata > Actinopteri > Characiformes > Alestidae > Brachyalestes > Brachyalestes nurse. The sequence goes on along the minus strand of JBBPCY010110733.1, from coordinate 18,173 downwards.
GTGCACTCGCGCCCACACAGAATAGCAATATACCATTAAACTGCCCACAAAAACAGGGGCCTTTATGTTGTATTATAATCTGTGAGCATCTTGAATAGCTCTCACACGTCCCAGATGATTTTCTTTTGGTAATGCGGGTGAATTATTTTGTCAGGTCCGTTTTTAACGGCGTCACATTGAGTCTCAGTCTGATTTTACTGTACGGCTCTGAGGCTTTTGGCCATCTCAGTATGCAGCAGAATAATCGTGACATTTTGAATGGGCAGCTCCTCATTTGTGTCTCATCCACTTTGGAAAATGTGTCCATATGTTTATAAGGTTTTCTCTTTCAGTGTGTGTTGTCAAGAAAAATCTATTCTACCTTTTAGAAGCATATTTCTTCCAGGTCCGGCTGCCTTATTTCACTGACTGCAAATGCGAACTGGAAATAAAAACGCAAACTGGAAAATGGTTGATAAAATGTTAACTTTTGTTTAACTTAGTAGGTTCATCTTGCTGTCAATGAACCAAGAGGTTAGGGAGTTGCTCCTGCGAGCAGAAGGTTGTGGGTTTGAATCCCAGCACTGCTAGTGGCACCATCGAGGTCCCCTTTAGCAAGGTAACATCCTCACACACTGCTCCCCGGCACCCACCATTGCTGACAGCCCCCTACCTGACTTGCTGAATGGGTTGAATGCTGTTCACCCTGTGTGCCGTGCTGTTGTGTGTTCACGCGTGACTGTAAGGGGCCACTTCACTTTACTTTCTTTACTTACAGTTTTAGTCTGTAGAGGTCGGAATTAACTTTTTGTCTAACTCTGCACCATTATCTCCACTCGTTGACCTCTAGTCTGATTTCCATTGAGATTTGAGCTTGCCATTGTCCATTTTTTTCCCAATCCAACCCATTGTCTTTGTGTTCTGCTTGAATTTGGGAAAGTGCCTCCTTGCTCAATTAAAGCCAACAGTTGAATAATCTGAGCAACTCTAATCCACGTTTTAATTTAGGGGATTACACGCCCCCCTATAGTGCAATTTAGCACTTTGAGCCAGCGCTGTGCTCTGCCATGTGCTCGTGGGGCCCTGGAAGTTGATCCCCATTCAGATGACAGACTGACTTAGAGACGGAGGGTGGCACTGAAAAAGCTGCCTGTAAAATGTTCACACCAGGTCAGTCAGCACCCAAGAGTTAAAAAAAAAGAGTGTTCCAAGATTTAAAGAAGTCACCAGTTGGTTGGAGTGAACAGCAGTGAATGTGTGTGCGTTGTGTTCCATTGTGTTCTAATTGAGAGGAATCTGGTGGAGGTCAAAGCCCAGTGTGTCCTGAGGGGGGTGTTGCGCTGCAGAATCGGCCGAGTGCTGAGATTTGTAATGAGACAAGCCAGCTCCCCCCCCGTTCGCCCATTGTGCCGCTTAACAGAATGAGACACGCACCAGAGGACTGCTGTCTGCTGTTTGCTCGCTTGGCTAACGTGTGATATAAACAGTCTTATCCCTCCATGCTGTCATTTTTTTAACAGCGATGATAATTAATTTGTATAAATTGACCCATCAGCTGCTCCTGCAGGTCTGTGTAGCGGAATTCAGAGCATCTTGGATTCGTTGCATTCCCTCCAAGGAAGCAGCATTTGAAAATAGTGTTGTTTTTTTATTTAGCTTTATTCTTAATAAGGAATAATCTCTCTCTCTCTGGGTTGGTGAGAGGCTGAAAATAAGGAGTGAAAATGAAGAGGAACTCCATGACAAATGGCAGCTGTTTAAAATCAGTGCACTGGGGAAGTGGACAGTCATTTTGACCAACAATTTTTGTAAATAATTTACATTCACTACATTTGTAGCTTAATAAAGATCAGTGTTACAACGAGTCGTTTCCTTTTACGACGTATTTAATGAGCTGTTGGGATGTGGAAATGCAGAAGCTTATCATAATGGGTGTGTTGCATTTTCCCCACTCGAAACCTACTGACGTTTCTGCTGGAAAAATAACAACGTTGACACTTTGACCTGCTTCATTTCCGAGTAAAACTGCAGGAGAACTCAAAGTTTTGATTTCCAGTTCACATTTTGCTTGGCTCGGACATGAGAAATTCATCTTAGGTAAAATGTTCAAGTGGACATCTTGAAAGTAGGCTTTAGCGTGATCTTGCTGTTCTTTTATAAGATAAACCTTTATTATTCCCACAAGTGGGAAATTTGCAGAAAAATGTGACATTCTTTCTCTGCATCCATTCAATCCATTCACCAAGTGAAGTAGTGGGCAGCCACCAATGGAGGGCGCTCTGGGAGCAGTGTGTGGGGACAGTGTTCTGCCACTCAGTTCTGCCACTAGGAGTCCTGGGATTTGAACCCACAACCTTCTGATTGCAGGGGCAATTCCCTAACCACTGTACCACCATTTGCCCCATGTGAGAAAAACAGGACTGAGCTCTGTTGTAACTGGCATTATACAGATTAAAGTTACAAACTATCACTAAGATGATTGTTTGTAAGTCACAAACCTCTGTTCGGCAGGATTCATTCTTTTATAAATACATCCCGCTCCATTTTTCTCTTTAAAAGAAAGCAGACTGTGTGCCAGTTATTTGATGCAACTTCCTTTGAGGTAAATGGGGGCTGTCATGTCCCCTGCCCTTAAATAGAGCGCGGTTCCAGTGTCTGGTGGTGTGTAAGCGAGACGCTTAGTGACCCGGCTCTGCTGCCTGAGTCACATGACCTGGCGGCATCTCCGGCTCGCCCTGGTTTTCCAGCGATGGCTGGAGTGGAATTCCACAGCCCGACACGTCTAACCCCCCCCCCCCCATTCCATCTGCCTGCTTAGCATTGCCGCTCAGTACATAATTAGCCGCACTATTTTCAGCGCAGGGATTCCCAACTGCGCCCGATTCTCTCCTCCACCGGACGCCTTCTCAACCTCCCGACAGTTGCTCTTGTCCGCCGATTTGTTTCCCAGAACTTTTCACTCTCTGTGCGCTCCATTGAAGTGGGCTCCATTCGACTGTGATGCGACGCCCTGGACACTTTTCTCGTTTTTCATCAGCCTGCACAAAAAGCCGGGTGAATGCTGTGAGCAGGGTTTCAGGCATTCAAGCCCACTTCGAGCTTTGATGGAGAGCGGTCCTGCTGCCCAGAAAGCGATACGTCAGTCATGGATTCCGTTTCCGATTTGCTGGAAGGTGCTTGTCACTCACCCAAGGATAACATTCGTTAACGCTGCTTCATTAGCGGCCAAGTTCAAGCTGTGAGCAAAGAGCGCCGGGACTATGCGATTTCAGCGACATACAGAGGGGCCCATTCAGCATGTGAAATAGTGTCTTAGGCCTAATAGAAGGCCTTATGAAGACTAGCTGGCGTCCCCAAAGCAGCAACGACCCCGGTGTCAAGGACCCAGCTCTTGTTCTTGGCATCTTCTTAGGTTTTCATTCGAACGCCACGGCTCTGGAACTGTAAAAGCTCACTACGGTGGTGCCGTCTCTTCAAGTGGAAATTCAGATGGCTATTATTTTTGTTTTATTTTGTTTCTTTCCTGGCCCTGTTCATTCCAGTTCTTCTGAGGGAACATTGTTAAGTTGAGTTACAGCACTGAGTCAGTTTCTGACCTCATTTAATCCTAGAAGTACAGTAGATATTGCCTGTTGTAGCAAGAAACTGTGGTCATTTACTTTTAATTATTTTTAATTTTTAATAATACAATTGTGTAGAAGAGGAGATTTAAACTCGTGTGTGTAATGAAAAGCTGGTCAATTCTATCTTACTTTACTGAAGCAAAAAGCCTCTGCAATTTCTGAAATCAAAACAACCATGTCATAAAGGCAGACCTGGATCTTTCAAAGCACAGTGTCATTTATTATGTAGCTAATAATGCAGTTAATTGTTACATAAATGGTTGAACAGAACAACACTAATAAATAAGGCTTCAATGGGTTAAAACATGAGGGAAATAGAGGTGAAGTCAGCTGAGTAAGTTGTGCGTAACCACGCAAGTTGTGAAATCTGTTCTTCCTTTCTGTGTACCTAACAAGGCACTTTAAACCACCAACGAAAAGACTCCCTCCTTTCCTCCTTTTTTCTTCTCCTCCTCCCTTCAGTGTTAGGGGAGGGGCTCAGATACTACACCAGTGTGTCAGATACACTCCACTCTCCCTGACACACACACACACACTCACTCACTCACTCACTCACACACACACAGAGCAGTCGAGAGAGTAAGAGAGGGCTCTGCGTCCTCTTCTTTAGGGAACACATATTCAGAAATGCTGGATAATCTTCTGGTGACCCATTGTGACCTCGGTGGAATTCATTACGCTCCAGTTTCCTGACCTGACCATCAAAAAGGGATTTTTCTCATTTGCTTTTTTTTCCCCCTTTTCTCCTGTGAAGAGTGTGCCGGAACGCTCCCTGGAAGAGTGAGTACTCAAGAGTTGCTACAGAACTAGTGCTTCATTAACCGAAAGCTGTTAATGGTTGATCCACTGCTGCAGGCTGTTTGCTTAGTGTGCGTTAAAAAGGTGAGGGGCGTTTGCAGGACTGTCCCCCTCCTGTTGGGACGTTCTGGGGAAGTGGCATGGCTTTGATGGCGTGGTGTTTGTTATTACATCTCTTTGAGTCCGGGGGAGGGAGTGAAATTAGAAGGGGGTGGGGGTGGGGTGTAGAGGACAGCGCAGACATAAGACAGCCCCTCCTGAGCAAAACCTTATCTGCAAGGTGATAGGACTACAGGACAGAGCCCGAGGAGTTTCTGTGTATGTGTGTGTGTGTGTGTGTATGTGTGTGTGTTCACACATTTTCAGGACAAGAAGAGCTTGAGAAAACCAGTGTGCTGGATCAACACTTTTAAAGTGTTTTTTTTTTAAATACACATTTCATTAATAAAAATCTGGCATGGTGTTTTTGTAGCTTAGAGGAAAACTCCAGTGCAATAGAAACTCTTATCTGCTGTAGTGTGGAGTCAGTTAACACTGATCATTTCTTCACAAGCTCAGTAGAAATCTCTGTAAAAGAACACACACCTTTGACTCCAAATACACTTACAACAGGAGCCAGTGGGCCCTTGGTTCAGCACCTTTAAGGTTAGGTTATAATAAGAGTCAGGCTAAGAAACCCTTAGTGCATGGATCAGCCCATAAACATCATTGCCTTTCAGAACGAAAGCTCACAGCTCTTTTTTTTTATTTTTTACATAATTTAAAAACAGTTGCTGCTCTTTATGTTGTAAATGAAAAATGGACCAGTAGGATGGTCCAGGAATAAACGTTTTATTTTGCTTGAGTATATATGTCATTATTTTATTTTATTCTCCATAAGACCAGAGTCAGTAGAGTAGCTCAGTATCTTATGTGAGAACGTAGCAATTTACCGGGGTGTGTTGGAGTCTACACTGGCTTGTCAATGGTAAAGCAGTGGTTTTACTGCCAGAGACGGAGCTGTCTGTTGCTCCCTAAGCTGTTACACACACACACACACACACACACACACACTGCTCCCCCTCTGACTGGGGCCTGGGCCAGCAGACAGGAGCGAATGTGGCAGCCAGTGCACTCAGCTTCAGTCTGAATGCAGAGGAACTTTCCATGAACTCGTGGGTCCAGTGTGGCTTGCAAACGAGGGGAAAGAACCGAGAGCGGAGAGGTTTTTGTCTTTTAACCGCTGTGATCTTGCTTTTCTTCATGTAGTCATGATGTCTGCAGACTGAGTGCAGAAGGTGAAGCCACCACAGGACGTCTTTACGTACGTTTGTGTGTCAACAGGGCGAGTAGACAGAAGTAATAGAGCTGTTACTGGTGAAAGGTCAGGTCCAGCTCCTTAAGTACTAGGGTCCTTTTAGAGCCTCATCAGAACTTCCAGTACTACTTACAGCATCAGCATCAGTATAGGCTTGGATTTCTTTACAGTAGTGGTAATAGGAGCCAGTGTCTGCATATGTCTACATAGACACCAACATTTTATTTCGGGGCTTTTTATTTTATATCTAAAATGACCCATGAATCTTCTGAGGTTTAATATGGAAGGTTGATAATGGTAAAATGATGGCAAATCCATTTTTTGGGGTCAATCCATCTTTCCATCAGGGGGAACTATTTGGGCTTGATTGTAAAACATCCACAGTCGTGAAACATTTTGACAAATCAGAGTAATTCCCCTTTAATAACGGTACAACATAGCATCAGGCATGTGAATGTTTGCATGTGATTCATCAGAAGTCGTCCGTGTGCAAGGTCACTGCTATTTTTCTGAGTTTGTGGGTTTGTCTTTCCAGTAAACAGGACTTTTTTTTTTTTTCTTCAGAACTTTTCTCATAACAGCTGTTTTTATCTCTTTGTCATAACAGTTTTTATCTCTTTGTCAGCTAGAATCACTTTGTTAGTTTTGGTTTCTCCAAGATAACTTTTTTTTTTTTTTTTTGTAGCCATCTAAGTGCTTCCTGGTAGTTTGTATTTGTGTAGCTGGTAATTAATGATTCTTCCAGTCTGAAGGAACTGAGCTTTGAGACCTTGTACCAAGTGCTAACATTTCTTACCATCACAAGAGGGAAAACTTTTTAATGGGTGAGGGAAGCGGTGCTGAAAGGGAATGAATTATCTGGGTTTGGAAGAAAGAAGAGAAGACGGAGAGAGAAAAGAGGCACAGCAGGGGAGAGCAGGGAAAGGTAGCAGGGAGAGAAAACGAGACAGGGTACAGTTGGAGGGTGCTGACAGCCTCGTCCGTGTGTTTTCCTAGGGATTGATCCGTAAAAACAACAGCTGGCAATGGCATTGTGGGTACAGGAGCCCCGACAATGCTCTGGCCCGTGTGAGGCTGTCAGAAAGGGTTTGGCGCGTTGGTAAAAGATGGTGCCTGTTCTGTCAATACTGTACGGCTCTGCCTGCACCAGTGCTGGAAAACTCCCCCCTCTGCCACATCAGAGAAACAAAGACAGCTTTGGAACTGACAGAGAAGTTCATGCTAATGTAGAAACTAGTTGCTCGCATTCAGAACTTCATTTGGCTGAATTTGTTCCTGTATTGCTCTGGATTGTTCCTTCACATTTACTGCCTCACTTGATAATGAGCAAATGAAAACAACATCTATCAGTTTGATCTTACACTGAAATCTTATTTTGGTCAAAAACAAAGTGCAAACCCATCCCAAGTATTAGTATTCCTAGAATTTTTTAATTCTTCTGTAATTGACATATATATTACCATCTCGAATCTCCAAAACAGTGTCTTTACAGGGCACGAAAAACATTCTGAAGTTTTGGACCATTTCTATTGGTGCATTTCTCATAATATTTTGGAAACGAATGTTCTCAGAAATGATGCATGCATATGCTAATTCATAATTCAAGCCTTTTAAGTGCTCCTGATTCTAATAATTGAATAAAAATAGATTTTTTTTCTTTTAGAACAATATAATAGTGCACCACACCTTTCCAAATTCATCCAATAGTCCATGGTTTGCGAGAGGTAGACAGAGAGGAGCATATATATAGAAGGGAAAACCTTTTAGAGAAGGGACGCCTTTATGTGTTTGTATTACCAGCCTTTGCACATCAGTGACTTAACCGGGCTACACAGTGGGCTTAGCTTTATCTCTGGTTTGCATCTTTACGCTGTGTAAATCTCTCCTGGTTGCTGGCCTCTTTACCCCCAGTTTCTCCTCCCAGCCTCCGTTTCCCCTGGGTGTTTTTCCTCACTACCTTTAATGCATCCTCCATTCACCTGCCCTTCCCTGTGTTTACTATGAGAGACGTAGAAATCAGGTGACAAAATGAGGTCACTTTATCACAGCTGGTCATTAAAATCCTGGAACGTCAATAAGCTTCGGTCTTCCTGCTCCTTCACTCCCTCAGGCAAGAGCCCAGTGTTGCAACCCCCTTTCACAGGACCTACTCAGGCTGCGATGCTCCAGTCGTTAACTGCTGACAGCTATGATTACTATCTGTCTCTGGTACGTGAGGCTGCTGTGTTCACAACCCCCTAAGTCATGTTTGCTTTGTAAGTTCACTTCACAGAGTAACACTGCTCTGCCCTAAACTGGAAAAAGCAGTAGTGATATTGACAAAGGCCTGTATCTGAAGTCTTGGAGTAAAAACACAGATCTAAGATCTGCTCTCATCAGTTCATGAAACCCATTCAGAGCTTTTTTTTGTGTGTGATCTTAGCAGTATCAGGCACCTTGATTTCTGCATGGATGTCTGTTGGCAAACATCTAAAGTTTTAAAAGGTTCTTAAGTGGTATTTGGCCGACACCCCTATCCAGAGCGACTCACAATCATCAGTTACAGGGACAGTCCCCCTGGAGACACTGAGGTTATCTTGCTCAAGGACACAGTGGTTGAAAGTGGGGGGTTTGAACCTGCAACCTTGTGGTCATCAGGTTCACAGGCAGGTGTTTTACCCACTAAGCCTCTACCATCTCTTAAACAAGCCCTCGTAGGAAGCAGTGATAGCTTTAACCAAGACATGCAAGCTGGCTAAGTTTCTATCTAAAACGGATCTGAAGTGGATAATTCCTGCATAATTAATATTAACAGTCATTTGGAGTCCAGTGTAAAATTCTACAGAACCTTATTAAGTCTGAATTGTTCGCAGCAGTGGTAATAGCGGTATTTTTATCATTGTCAATATTTAGTTTCAAAACCCAAATGTGTATTTTTACTGGTGGTTTTTGGTCGCAAATAAAATGTCTTTATTAATGCTATAGACAATGTAACCTCTGGTTCATATCACTGCCACAGGAAAGAAGAAATCTGAGTCAGTAAGTTTCTCTGCAGTGCATCATTTCACATCAAAACTCTCTGTTTGCACTTCACACGTTTCTTTTTCGAACATACACACTGTGGTTGTAATTTGCTAGTAAAAGAAAACAACATTCCTCCGAAGGGAGAGCTGATTCCAGAGCAGCGACTATATAAATATAAGCAATGTTGTATTAGTGTAAGCCTTCAGAGCTAATGTAAGAGGCATAGACTGATCCCAGGCATAGACTGGTCTACTCTTACTTTGATGCATATGAGACATTGACTGATTTTGGCTCGCTCTGGTATTGAGTGTAACTCATCGGCATAAAGCCCAGGAGAGATAATGATGAGAAGGAAAGCTCCAATACACTTTGGGCGGATCTGAGCATGGGTCTTGGCTTCTGGAGCACATAGGTCAGCCTTGGAGGCCTGAGGGGGTGGCGTCGGGGCAGGCTGTGTGTTCTTAATGCTGGGAATTTGGTAAACATGCGTCTTCTCGGGTACGTCAGAGGCCTCCTCTGTGTTTCCCAGTACACTTTGCTCTCTGTGGCATGATGTGGGAACGAGCTTTGCAGCTGGAATACGGCCAAAGCCCAGGAGCCCAGGATTGGCCTGCTTGTGTTTGCGAGACCCTATGAGAGAGGAGGAGGAGGGGGTACTCAGAGAGTGCTGACATCAGAGAAGGCCTGAGGCTTTGACATAATGCGCTCAGTTTCTTGTTTGAGTGTGTGTGAAGGGCTCTGCAGTCAGCTAGAGTTCTTGAGAAAGCAGGGCATGTTCACATGTTTCTCGAGTCTTTTGTAAAACTGTGGCTACACATTGTTTAGATAGCATGTAAGCAAGCTAGCTATTTTTTTGATGGAATCCTCTACTGTCTGTTCTAAACAGCGTCACAACACACAGAGACCGACAAGTCTGGGTCATACTAAGATCCAGGACAGAGGGGAACCCTCAGGTATCTATATTTAATAAATATATGAAATATAAACTCCACCTTATGTTTCAAGCTTAACTTTAAGTTTGAAGTTTAACTTCAAGCTTGAATTGCCAAGAAGTAGCGTAACTTTAATAAATAGCACTTTTTAAAGTCACGAGCACTGTGTTGCTCATGTTATTTGTTTTGTTGTTGCTTCTGTCCGTTTTAAAATGTCTTTTTTGTTTATTTATTTATTTATTTTGCAGAGACAAGGTATTTTGTTCTGAAGACAAACAAAAGCAAGCCTACACACACACACACACACACACACACACACGCACAGCTCTTTGTGTTGTTAGATGAAACATGTATTATCCGAATGCAGTTTAAACAGACAGGTCTATAGAGTGTCTCACATCACTGCTAATGTATTGTGTGTGTAAAGGAAACACAGCATGTCTGTTTGGATGTCTAGTGTGCAGGTACTTACAATGCTGATGAACCAGCAAGGCTGATTAATGGCTTGCAGCTTAACTACAGCCCTGCTACACACACGCACACACTCATACACATACTCACACGCTTCCACTCATCTGATGTGTCAGAGCATTCCAGGTTGTGCCCTTTACTCTCCATATGGATCCACTGACCCTGCCATACATTCCTCTTCTCTGTCAGTGCAATGACACTCCACACATAACTGGCATCTTCAAACACACATGCTTTCACGCTACCGGCCTTTTTACTCCCGCGCTTGATGTAAACCAGCAGGCCCAGGTTTAGTTTTGATGGAGAGGATTGGCGATTTAAAGTGTGTGTGAACCGTGACTGTGTGTGTGAGAAAAGGAACATGCCTCAGTCATGTGACTGTGTATTCGGGAAGTCTGCCGATTGAGGTAGGACCAAAAGAAGATGCTCCCCCTGCAACTTTAGAGCTACATTCAGCCAGTCATTTTCTTTCATTTCAAGTCAAGTGAAGTAGGTTTGTCAGATTAGCCATATACACATTACACAGTAAAATGAAACCATGTTCTTTCAGGACCACGGTGTAACATAAAAGCAAAAAACAGAACACCACAAGACAAAAAAATATGCAAAGTGCAAAGAGAGCAAGAGAGAGAATGCAAGAAAAATTCATCAATTTTATACATTACTTCACATTTTTATGTTTTCAAATACAAGCAGTGAGATGTAAGCTCCCGTTTTTATTAAAAAAAGGAAAAACACAAGAGCAACTATACAACAGGACAAGATGACATTTAGTGGAGTTCACAAAATCAGCTACAGCGCAAGTTTGAATGAATACAGTATTATGACAGACATTGCTTTCTACCAGGAGCTGCCAAGTGTGCAAAAATGCAAATATAGAGGTAATAAATACTAATTGTGCTAATAGCAGAAGTAGGGCAGAATGTTCTGTGTATAATAAATCATGGGTATTTACAGAGGCAGTTGTGGTGTACATCGTTTTGTTTCATGCAGAATAGTTCGGCATATGCATTGTGTTGGAAGTAGAAAGAAGTTAAATTCAGCGATGTGTGTGTGTGTGTGTGTGCAGTTTAGGATTCAGTTCTGATTGAGGAGTCTGATAACCTGAGGGAAGAAACCGTTTCCCGTTCTGGCTGTAGAGGCCTGTATGCTACAGAACCCTCTGCCTGATGAGAAGAAATAGAAGATGGTGTGTGAGGGTTGTGTGGGGTCTTCCACAATGCTAGTGGTTTTGTGGATGCAGTGTGGTGTAAATATCTGTGACAGAGGAGAGAGAGACCCCAGTGATCTTCTCAACTGTCCTCACTATCCTCTGTAGGGTCCTGCAATCCAAAATGGAACAATTTCCGCACCACACTGTGAGGCAGCTACAGAGGATGCTCTGTACAGTCCTGTAGAATGTCTGTCCACCATCGATGGACAAGCATCAGGTCTGGCACTTGTGGTATAAGGTATGACCCTTAACCCCAAGTTGCTCCAGGGAGACTGCCCCCTGTAGTTAGGGAATGGATTTCGCTTTGGATAAAAGCGTCTGATAAATGCAGTAAATGTATGTGCTGAACATCCAATCCATGAAGGCTCCATCTCACAACATGCAGGATTTAAAGGATCACCTGCTAGCTTCTTTCAGATACCACAGTGCAGAGGTATTGTGGAGTCCATGGAGTCCATGGTTTTAATATTATGGTTGATAATTCCCACCCTTGGTCAGGTCATTTGGCAAGATGGTCTTTACTGTTTGACACTCAAATCTGCTCAGTGTTAGACCTCTACCTTCTACAGCAACAGCATGTTTAGGGTATCTTTGATTGTTTCTTTATTCTCTTTCAGTCTAATAACATACCTTTTATTGTTTACTTTTGACTCTTCCTCGCAATTGCTTTACCTAACCTCGTTGAGCATGTGACGCTGGGTACTCAAAAATGAAATTACTACAATAATGGAACGAATCAAGGTCCACATCAGCATCTGCTGTACAATAAGTCCTAGTTTATTCTCTTGGAAAATTGTGTAAAGAAAAATAATCAGCTTTCAGTGCAATATAACTTATATTTGTGATTTAGACTTGAGTGACTGCTTTTTATTTTCTCTGCATGTGAAATGTCAATTCATGAAACTAGGAAACAGAGTATTAAAGAGGATACTGGTTAGAAACTATTTTTCATTCACGCTCCCTTAAGTATGTAAAACTGTAAATGTATATAACCCTGTTATATTGGCTGTATGGCTGTAATATTTTACAACCTCGAGTCTGAAGTACAGACTGTGACATTGTCCACCCTTGTCTGTTCTACTGTATATAGCAGCTCATCCAACAGTTCACATGGTAAAACTGTGTACTGTGTTGAATAGTACTGAAATCCAGTGCTACCTTATCTATGCCAAAGCATCTTCTGTAGACATGAAGCAGCAGAGGGGTCCAGTGAAACCAGCTGGAACAATGTGTCTAAAATTGGCTCCAGCCTAAAAGCTTCCTGTGCTAAAAGTAACGCAAGGCAGTTTCCCCAGATGTTTGCAGAGAGATGAGGGTAAAAGTACAGACTGAATAATTTATCAGAATATCGCAAAAGTGACATGTTCAAACCGGGAGTTTCAGGGCCCCTGCTCCTGTTTTAGATGCTGATGACTCATTCCTTTTCCAGTAGGTTGATAGCATTTGTTTTTTTATGGAGAACTACTAGACCCTGTCCAGGAAAGTGCACCATCGATATTTAATTGATATTAACATGGGGCTCAATTTACTGTATATGCTATTTTGGTCTGGGTAGCCATTGTCAAATCTGGCAGTTTATTATTGAAAAAGATGGAAACAAAGCTGCATAAATGTCTGCCATCACCTTCAGCAAGATTTTCAAAATGCATGAAAATTGTGCAAGATGAAGCCCGGTTGCTTTTAGTATGCCAGGCACCTGTTTTCCTCCAAGATGTTTATTCCACTTCAGAGTTCGCAGTTTCATCAGGAATTCCAAATTCATGGCATTAACAATTCCGTGCTCATCCACCTTTTCTTCTTCTCCATGGACTTATTTCATTCAAGGCCTCCACCAATGAGCAGATGAAATTCCTCCTTCCATTCTTAATGTACAAAAATGATGGCTGATGGTATTCCCCCAACCATTTTAAAGTTGAAACACTTCCTTCTGCGTGCAAACCTCCGTCTCTGCATCATCCGCCATCACGAAACATCAGCACCGCTTCAAAGAGCCAGAGAGAGACGAGCCCCTCGTGCTGAAAGTTGAAGTCTGACGCGCCAGATCAAAGCACACATACGTAGTTATGCATTTGGCAGCAGAAAAGTGTCTCTTTTGTCTGCTGAAAGACGGTTTCGGCCCACTTTTGATCTAGCCTGCGTTCACTACAAGGGGAAAAGATAGATTTTACACAGCCTAATTTGGGGCTCAGACGCAAATAAGCTCTTTAGAAGACGATAATGAAAAATTTTGTCTGCTTTTCGGACTAACCTACCAAAAAGCGCTTTTGAAGACTGTTGGCGTAATCTTGATTGATCGTCACGGTTTATAAATCATAAGGGTATTTTAGCCTTGTTTTCGGAAAAGTCCCTTTATATATATTTCAAAAAAGACCAGCCAAGTTTTCTGACTTGTGCTAAATTCTGAATAATCCCAATTGGTCTTACATGTTCGATCCTGTTTTCTTACAAAGATCTCATTGTTGGCAGTTCAGGTGAAATTTGGAAAAACAGTTAGCTTTGGGAGGAAAGTGAATGAACTGGCAACTGCTTAGGCCTCCTTTAGCACATCATTTCACTTCCATCTTGCCGTAGAATCTAAACCTACCTGCATGGACAGAGCCCAAAGGTGCTGTGTAGACAAGGCCGAGCTGTCTGATTTCATCTCAGTATACGGGAAGCATGCCATCAGGGTGCTACCACATGATTCAATATGGGTGTGTGGGTGTTTCTTTTTAAAGACCACTGCAGCTGCTGGACAAAGCTCAACTCAAGGCCAGTAGTCAAAACCTGATGGATGGAAATAACCCACCCCTCTCTTTGAGGATGTGAATGAATATCGCTTCCCTTTAAGAACCTGTGCTCTCCAAGGTGGTAGGGTATTAGCATGGAATTTATCCTTCCACGAAGGAACGAATGGCCTTTAACTTCTTTGCCAACACACTAGTTAACTGACTTGAGGTCGGCCCTCATCAGCCATGTCTGAAGACCGGTGCCATTTGATATGCTGCAAATCCCTTCTTCGAGCCTGACTGGTGAAGTAGAGGAGGCAGATTCGTCTCGCCATGAAGATCAATATGACCCTTTCACATTTCCAAACATCTTAGAGCCTGTTGAGTGAAAATGTCTCCAAGGTCCTTCAGCTTGCTCTGAATGGATGATAGAACATTTTCCTTGCACAACTGAATTGAATGCACCCTGGCAAAGTAAAAGCTAGCAGATCTTCAAACAATCAGACTTAAATCATACAATTTTTGTGGAAGAACCAGAGTGAGGTGGGGTAGCTGTCACACTGATTGACATGACCCATGCTGACCTGATAAATTGCAGGGCCAATAGCCCTCTCGGGTCACAGCCTGTTGTCTAGGATACGAATGCCTTGGCAGTGCTATTTTACTCGAAATATCCAGCTAGTAAAAGACTATCGCAGGATCACAGGCATGACTGAGATGCCATTGCCTGGGTGACTCTGTACTCCCCGGACTCAAGAATGAACAAACTACTACTGAGCAGACCACAATGCCATGTTCGTGTGGGGGCCAAACAGCCACATTTGTTATGGGGGAGTAATTGCCCCCCAAGACGTCTTCATATCGGGCTTAGAAATGAATCGGCAAGTCTAAAGTGGCCACTTGCCTGGCTAGAAAGGTGCAACTTAATTTGCGTAGTGCCACTTGATGGACTGAACTGCAAAATATTTAAAGGAAGATTTGATCTTTTTGCACTATTATAGGTATTTGGAGTTGGCCTGTCTGAAAGCTTTGCTTGCATTTCATCACAGCGCATTGCCAAGAGCGTGTGCACTTACCATTCTGAGCACAGAATGTCTGCAGTGTTGGAACTCACAGCCGTGGAAACACTGCTGCTGCCTTTTTTATTTTAATACCCTGTTTTATTTTAATACTCTGTTATGCACTCACTGTTATGAAATGTAATTACGGGTTTAGAATCTCTTAGCACATGTGTGTCAGTATTTGATCAAACATTTGATCTTTTTAGTCCTCAGAATGAAACACCTTATCCCTAAAAATAAAAATTCCACTTGTTGATACATTTTCCTTCTATAGACTGGGTATAAGTGTCATATACTTAGTGTTCTCAGCCACAGTGAGGGCCATTAGAATGACCAGCAAGACCTGAATAGAGAGCAAGACAATAATTAAACATTAGTGTAGGAGCATAATTACATTTTTGACATAATTATAGGATGCAGAAATAATTAAAGAATAAAATATACCGAATGTGTGTTTGATTTATATTTTGGACTTATTACAGGCAACATGTTGCAATTCATTTCATTTATTTTTTACAGGGGACTCGGAATTGGAATGCCCATAAAAATTTGTTTTCATAGTCGCAGGTGAAGCCCAGGGACCTGTTCCTGTTTTATGCTGAATTTGGAGTCTGAATCAGTCACAGACAGGCTCTAAAGGAATGGTGGTTGCTGGGGAAACAATGCTTGGAGCATAGAGGCAGGCATCTGTCCATCTAAGGCCTCAGAAGCTCGCAAAATCTGTCTTCCTCTTCACGCCATTGTGGATGACGGAGGAGGTATTGATGGGCATTAGCTGGGCCTGGCGTCTTAAAGCCCTCATCATCACATACTGTCTTACTGGCCTTTTGCTGTGATTGATAGCATTAGCATGCTCCCTAGCACCCGAAGCATCTGTGTTAGCCATTCTGAGCAAGAATGCAGGAATTCTTCACTCTGCTGGACGTCAATTGCATGCAGACCTGCACTTTTTTTGTTTACGGCATTGAGGAATGTTGGCTCTGGCTATTGATATAGAAACAGAAAATTGGCACAAATTCATTTCAAGACATGGTTTCTGTTAAAGCCGTGTAGAAAATGCCGTCTGCTAAATGCCGCACATGTAAATGTAAAAAGCATTATTTATGAAGGATCAAAACCTTTGTCTGCTTTCAGTTTGAAATGAATAATCAACTAGGGAAAGCTCTTGGAGATGATACAGCTCTATGGGACCATAAAATCATTTCAGTGTATCATATTCAGTATTGGAACGGACAAGGTCATGGAATTATAAGATGGAATAAGGTGCTTTCCACAAAGAGCATGTTCATTACAGTCCTGTCAGTGGTTCAGGCATAACAGGAACCGGAGACAGCATGGGACTGCCCTGATTGTAGGGCTTTATCAGCATTAGCTTTATCTGGCTAGTATTGCCCTGCACTACAAATACGTCCAGGCTACGACAGCGAGATAACGGCGAACAATTGAAAACATTGAGAAGCGGGAGTGAAGTGGTAAAGCAGGCTGACCTACTTTCAGCCCAGACGACTTTTACAGCTCTCCTCACCTGTGTCGTGCAAAATTTCCAACTCGCGTTCTGAGCCATTGCTATTTATTTAAACGGCCCTATGAGCTCAGTCCAACCTGTGGAACTGACATTACAGCAGACCTATTTCTTCTTCATGCACTTTAATGTAGCGACGTTTGTTGGAGTAGATCCTTGGCTTGGCTTCTTATGGGGCCATAGAAAGGCTAGAAGTGTAAAAGTAGGTCTCTCCTTTCCCTGGCCAAGTGAGACAAACTGAAAGAATGCAGACCATTTGGGTTTGAACCTGCTCAAAATCAAACAATTAGGTGACAACGTTTTCACTTTTTTCCATCACGTGTGACCCTTACTGTTACTTTAAGGTCCAGGTTCACACTAATGAAAAGACCCATTTGTTTCCCCTCCCCCTGTAAACAGGTTTCTAAAAATCACTGTTTGTTTTATAGCCTGTCAGTGATGGGATGACGTTAGGCTGGCTGTGCCTGCTGGCAGCTTTCCAGATGGGTTTGTTGTTGTAATTATGCCGAGCTTCCTTTAGGATGTTGAGAAGAAAGTGGCCCACTGGTAGCCATTAGAATAACTCGTCTCTCCGTGGCTCCTCTACATCACTGCAAGGCAACGGACTGGAGTGGGCTGCCACTTCCACACACCCTCTGTCAGAGCTTTAATAGTGGACGCCCACATAATTAGAGAGTCCAAGTCAGTCCCATTAGGATGAAGGAAAAAGAGCGGCACCGAGGGCAGGAGGAACTGGAGGACAAAGTGGTGGCGAGGCTTCTGCCCTGCAAGCACTTCCCTCCGGTACCAGCACTGCTTTTAAAACCTAGATAAAATGGTAATTGCTCGAACAGTGTGAGTCAGTTTGCATGGCAGCCAGTGGTAGTAATGTGAGGAGAATCTTGGGGGTCTTTTGAAGAGGGGGAGTTGCTGACCTTTTCAAATGCTGTTGATTACTAGGAGAGAGCTAATGTGGAAAGCTCGGGTGACTCTAAAGATGAAAGTGGAGAGGAGCAGAGACAGAAGGCACACTTCAGACTGAACACTTGACACCACAGTGGAATTTCGGTAAGGGTGGGGGTGAGTTGGGTTTCATGAAGAAGATGTCTTGTGGATCGTTGTATTTGTAGTTGGGCTGGAGCAAAAATCTGGAGGGCTGGTATGAGAATCACTGCGCCAGATAATTAAATAACCAAGATATAAAGAGCTGAGATTTAATTTGACTGTGGTGGAGCTCCATTTGGCTATACAGAAATCTGCCACATCCAGAAGTCACAGAGGAGCGTATGGTGGCCAGTAATACATTTGGATTTAACCAGACTCTGCATTGTCCTCAGCCAGGGACTTCAAGGAAGGTTTTTAAAGAGATACACTATATGGACAAAATTGTCGGGACGCTTGACCATTACACCACCAGGGATTTTAATAACATTGCATTCAAATATATAGACTTTAATATGGAGTTGGTCCCCCCTTTGCAGCTATAACAGCTTCCACTCTTCTTAGAAGTCTTTCCACAAGATTTTGGAGTTTCTGTGGGAATTTGTGTCCATTCATTCTGTAGAGCATTTATGAGGTCAGACACTG
>JBBPCY010110706.1:0-18990 GCA_037974405.1 Brachyalestes nurse | reverse complement strand
GAGAGAGAGAGATAGAGAGAGAGAGACAGAGAAAAAGACAGAGACAGAGATAGAGAGAGATAGACTCACCAGAGACTGTGAGGTAATGCGTGTGAGACTGTGAGGAGACCCCTCACACATTAAGCTTGTCCATCTCAATACAGTACACACTGCACACACACACACCGCACCCACACCGCACACACACTGCACACACACTGCCTACACACACTGCATACACACACTGCACACACTGCACACACACTGACGGTCTCATTAATGCTGCAGCTGTGTTTTCCAGTCTGTAGTGATTCGCGGTGATTCAGTGGCTCTGATGGAGCCGTGATGCCGCACTCACACAGGATTAGTGTATCACAGCCTGCTGCCCAGTAAACGGCATCTTATAGATTTTATATATAGATGTATGTTATATACTCATTTTTCTTGAGTTTATAGCTGGCCTTTTTCCTATAAAGTAACTATAAAGTTATATTAGTAATATATTTTCACTTACATCTCTGAAATCTTATAAAATACTTATATGGTAATTGTTGTGCCAAAAAGCACCCTAACTTTAAATAAATTTCAATCAATCAATAAATATTTTTTTATTTTATACACTCACAGTATGATATTTTGTACTGTCCAGTCCTTTAATGTTCAACTAATGTGAAACTCTTGAATAACAAATGCAGTTTAATTCGATTTGAATTGAATCGAGCTGAACTGAACTGAGTAGAATTGAATTCAGTTGAAAAAAGAGCGAGACGGAGAGAGTTTTCTTTTTCCTCATTTTCCAAACATATTCTGTGCTTTTTTATTTTGCCCTCTCTCTCTGTCTCTCTCTCTGTCTGTCTCTCTCTCTCTGTCTCTGTCTCTCTCTCTGTCTGTCTCTCTCTCTATCTCTGTTTTTCCCTCTCTCTGTCTGTTTGTCTCTCTCTGTCTCTCTCTTTCTCTCTTATGGCCCCTCCCTTACTGTCTCTCTCTCTCTCTCTCTCTGTCTGTCTGTCTCTCTCTCTCTCTCTAATGGCCTCTCTTTGTCTCACTCTCTCTCTCTCTCTCTCTCTCTCTCTCTCTTTCTCTCTCTCTCTCTTTCTCTCTCTCTTTCTCTCTCTCTCTCTGTCTCTCTCTCTCTCTCTCTCTCTCTCTCTAATGGCCTCTCTGTAATGGTCTCTAAGCTGTTTCAGTGCTAATTGTGGCTCCTGACTTGTTCAGCTCTGTTAGATTACTGACATACTGAGCATCGTCTTCCATCACTGCAGAGCTCAAAGTGGGTTACTGCCATGTTCTTGGAGAAAGAAAATGTGTTTGTAGTTTCCTTTCATGCACATGTGGAACACAGCTCCTTCACAAGGTCGTGTTATTTGTACCGTATCTCTGCAGAGAGTGCTGGTCACTAGGCAACGGCGCTGGCTGTGTGATGCTGATGGAGAGTTGCTGTAATGGGAGAAAACTTGGAGGCTTGCTTAACAAAGCCATGTTCTTTAATTGGCTTCTGCGTTTTATTCATTTCAGCGGAGCGTTTGGAGCAAGGCCAGCTCGCTTGGACTGCAAACAGCTAAAGCCCTGCCCTGTTGTGTGGGTCATATAATCCTTAACGTTTTTCTTTTTGATTTGATCATGGAGTTTTTTTTTTTTTTTTGTTTTTTTTTGTAAATAAGGCTTTTGTAAAAGAGCACATTCACTTCTTAGAAACACGTTGGTCCAGGGTGGACTTGGATTTTTCCTTTCCATTAGTAAATAGTGTACAGTTGTCATCTGGTTTGGTTTCACTACGCTTGTCAAGGGGGATTTAGCAAAGGCCTATGGATTTCTGGAAGTTACGAAATCAAAATAAATAAATGTTTGTCATTTTTAGTTCATTTTTATTCAACAGATCCATTATTCTGGTTCCACGGGGGTGCAGTGGGTAGCGCTGTTGCCTCACATCTCCAGGGTTGGGGGTTTGAATCCAGGTTCTTGTGTGTGTGGAGTTTGCATGTTTTTCTCATGGTGCTGTATGTTTCCTCCAGGGTCTCCGGGTTTCTCCCACAGTCCTAAGACATGCGTGTCAGTTGGATTCTAAATTGACCGTGTGTGTGTGTGTGTCCTGTTGTGAGTCTCTCCCTAGTAAGGATTAAGCAGTTACAGAAAATGAATGAAGATTAATTTTTCTGTTTAAAATCAACTTTCCAGGTCAGCGGCCACTAGAGGTTGCTATTGTGTGTTGTGGACTTTTACTTTGAAATGTATGTTCATGGGTCTTATTTCTGAGGATTAGTCACAGCTGTATTGTGTTTAGATTTAAGTGATCGGCCTTGGTTATTGGTTTTTTTCTTTATCGTTGTCATGTCCTACCCTGCAGCCACTTGAGGTCGCTATTGTTTCATTGTTGTATGAGGGACTTATAAGTTGAAAGAGTTCACAGTGTCTTGTCTGTTGTATTAATCACAGCTGGTTTGCCTTCAGGTTGGTCTTGCCATTATCCGTTCCTCAAATGTAAAGTATGTTTTGAGTTTTAGGCCCTCGTGCCTTTTTCTGTTGTTCCGTGTTTGTGTTTGTGTTTTGTTAATAAAACCTAACAAAGGGAACCTTGCGTTTGTGCTCCGCATCACTACCCCAAGCCACGATGTGACAGTCGTGTATGTATTTAAAGGGTTTTTGTTTATGTTTGTGTGGTAGGTCCACCATTACGCACATCCACTCATGTCTATCTTTATGTATTAGATGTTTTTAGTTTTTGGCCCTCGAGCCGTTTGTGTTTTGTATTTGTTAATAAAAATCAGTAAAGGCAAACGAACCTGCGTCTGCACCTCGACACGCTCATACGACGTGACAAGTTGCTAAATGCTTTAAATGTGACCAGTCCTCATACTGTTTACATCATGAATGCATTTGTTTCTTCTATTTAAGAATATTCCTAAATATAATGGACAACTGTTTTCAGTAGATTTTCAAAAGAAATCTAACTGACACAATTTTCACCTCGCTCTTACAACAGTATGGGTACCATTTAGGTTTCAAGATGGCTACCACTGGCGTTTCTAGCTTTTGTCCATGTTAATACATAACAGCATGTCGTAAAAACATTAAATACTACACTGCAAGCTCACAAAAACAACCCCAAATATACCCCAAATATCAGGAGTACACAATGATAACAGAATGATGATAATCAGTTACTTCCTTGGAAAATTTTCAGATTTGACCGATATTCCAAACCAATATTTGATGAATTTATTGTATTGTATGTAGCAGATAGATGTATTCACAATTTCTGAATAAGTATCGGCATGTACAGCAAAAATATTTCACATTGGCCTGCAAATGCCACATTGTTTCACATGGCTAAGAGTTCAAAAAAGCTACACATGGGCTAAGAGTTCAAAAAAGTTTTATTTTGCTAGCAAGTGTTGTGAATGCAGTTGTGTGTGTGTGTAGTGGTGTGTGAGTGTTTGAGTATGTGTATGTGTGTGTGTATGTGTGTGTGTCTGTGTGTGCGTGCGTGTGTGTGTGTGTGTGTGTAGAGCAGTTTTTCTATGGTCAGTATTCCAGCAGCTTCACTCCTGATTCAGTTTCTGAAGGATGAAAGTTTAACATTTAAGATATAATAGATTATTATTTTCTCCAAATATGTTTTTGTTTGGAATTGTGAATCATGTGTTGGTCAATAGTGTATAAAACAATAGTGACCTGCACATTTTATACACACACACACACACACACTATAAAAGTAATAACCAGAAAAAAAAATGATGCAGTCTCTTTTTCCATGGCTGTATATAGACATATCTTCATTTCCTTTTGTTTTTGAACAAGATCATGTCTGTTATAAGTAATATGAGGTTACAGTTGCTCACTGTAGGTGGGCAATAGGACCGCCTCTACAATTAATTAAGTACAATCTCAGCCAGACCTTTTCAAAACTCAGGATCTCTGTTCTACTGTTCCACCAATCCAGACAAAGCCAGACCGGATGACAAGAGACAACAAGAGCATGGGACACTGTGTTGATTATGATGGCAAACATTACAGCATAAACAAGCTCATTAGCAACCGGCCTGTCTGCGGAGAGGGGAACGGAGGGAAGTCAGCCCGGATAAGCTGTTCCTCACGGCTGTTTCTGTGGAGACACACCCAGGCAATTAAGAGAGTGCAAGCAGCCGGGGACTGTGTGTATTCCCCGTGTACAGCCTCATTAGAGGGACATTTAAGGTAATGTCAATGTTGTCTCCAACCAAGAGAAAACACGCTGGCTTCTGGGGGAAATTACACAGAAATGATAATACAAAAGTACTTTAAGGTCAATCTGAGGCATATCTGTCTTTTTATGGGAAAAGTGGCCCTTCTCGTATCTAAAGCAACTTCCATTCCCTAACTACAGGGGGCAGTGGAACAAGTGTCTTGCTCAGGTGCTGAAGGTAGGATTCAAACCCATGACCTCTTGGTCTAGAGGCAAGTATCCTACCCACTAGACCACCACCACACATGCAACACACAGTGTGAGCAGTATGAAATTCTTTCGCTGCATTTAACCAATTCACCAAGTGAAGCAGTGGGCAGCCACCAACAGGGGGCAGTGTGTGGGGGTGGTACCTTACTCAAGGATACCTCAGTGGTGCCACTGGCAGTCCTGGGATTCGAACCCACAACCTTCCAATCACAGAGGCAGCTCCTGTATCCTGTTACCTCCTACACTGTATGTACTTACACGACTAATATATCAGAAGCAAGTGTGGATTCAATAGTTGTTTAGTTAAAGGCTGTGATTATGCGGTTTCTAACGCTAAAAGAAGGACTAATGGTAAAAGATGCTTTGAACAGATAAGGGAAGGGGACATGAGGGCCGAACTGGTTAAGTGTGAGTTGGATCAGGTGTATTTTTTGCGGGGAACAGGGTGCTTGGCAACATATCGTTGTATTTTTTGCCAGCCTGGTTTAAAATGTTGCACCTGTAGGAATGTTTATGCTATTTATATATAAGTAGGCTGTTGGGCTATTTGTATAAAGTTCAGTCTTACCAATGCCCCAGGCCGTTGTTTTGTTGGTTTTAGAAGTCATCGCTAAGTGGATAGAATCATTTATTCTGTTATTTTGTCTTTTTAACAGGTTTAACAGTGGTTTCACGACTGCTGTGAAATAAATGTACTGTTTGATTTTAAACTTGTTGTTTAGTCTTTGAGAGGCTGTTGCTTGATTAAATCAATAAAATTTAGGAATCCTTCCACCAGATCCATTTTAGGTGAAGACCTGGCAACCTGACGAGCATTATTCCAGTTTCATATTACAGTCAAGACACAGAAACGCGATGAAAAAGCAAGGTAGGGAACTGTTTGAATCAGTTTACTGAAACTACGAAAACAATCGCCGCTGGACAATCATTAAAAAAAAAACATTTTAAATTCAGATCAACTCTTAAAACTTCCCTCTCCATGCAATCATTAAGTTTGTAACAGAGCCCACTCGCTTCAAACCCACACAATATCTGGAATGCATTCCTCTGACTGGTTTTCAGATCCACTTTGACAGGTTTTCATTTACTAATCAGTGAATCAGAGAACAGAATGAAAGGCAATTGAAAGTTGTCACTTTATGATGGGAAGGAAGGCCCTCCTGAGGGAAAAGCGTTTACGCCAATCACATGAAAAAGGCATCCTGAGGCTAATTGACATCTGAAGTAAGGCGATGCCTCGTGAAAGGACAGAATTTGTCTCAGTTCCACGCTTCCTAAGTGGCTGGGACAGGGTGATGGACTCAGACCTAATAGGAGAAAGAAACACACTGTATTAAACCTTCCAGAGACAAATTGGCTTTTTGGCTACTAGCATTTACATCAGAATGTGTGAAGACTTCTTCAGCTGATCCTTTGGTTGGCAGCTTTTCAGCATAAATACCTGAAGCTCACACCCTCCGCTCTGCAGATTTTCACATCTAAACCCAGAACACTGTGATTCTGTCACATCGTGCCTGGGTGCAGCGTTCCTGTGTCTTTTCCATGACTTTTATTAACAAACACAAAACAGGAACACAAAAGACTCGAGGGCCAAATATAAGAAACATCTAATACATATAATATGTATAATAGTTTTTGAATATTTATATTCGAAATTAAAATATTATAGTAGTCTTCTATATTTATACGTCTGTACTTGAAAATTCTTCCAATATTTTAGAAATATTCTGCATTCCAGAAATATTATACGTTTTTCATATTTATACGTCTGTACTTTTTTACTTGAACAAGAGATTTGCAGCTTTAAATTTCATTGTAAAGCTGCTACAATGACAAAGAGATTCTGATTCTGATTCTACATACAGGCAGGTGCCATAAGGGGTGCGTGAGCGGGGAACCAAAACCCTTCACATCAGGGGTGTGGAACTCCGGTCCTGGAGGGCCGTGGTCCAGCACGTTTTGGTGATTTCCCTGCTCAGAAACATCTGGTTCACCTCACCAGTTAATGGTCAGATTTAGTGAATGTGTTTGAGGAGAACCACCATCAAACTGTGCTGGACACCAACCCTCCAGAACCAGAGTTGGACACCCCTGCTTTACATACACAAGACTAGAACCAATGAGCAAACGCAATCACTTAAACCTAACACAAACCATCTGTGACTACCTACAGGGAACAAAATCCCGTGAACATTTTCAACTTAAACGTCCCACACCTACAAGATACATAACGGCAGCCTCTAGCGGCCGCTGACCAGGACGTCACAGATATTATATATTATACAATATTATAATATATTATAAAGTACAGTGTTGTCATTTTCCATTCTAGAACACTTTTTGCAGTGTGGCAGGGTGTTATCTTGCTATAAATGATCACTGCCATCAGGGAAGGCAGTCAACCCCCGAAATTCACGGGAGTTACATTACAAGAGCGCCGCAAATTGTGTAAAACTGCAAATTTGTGACATGTTAAAAAAATTCCTATAAATGTCTATTTTTATAGCGTAAACCCTAAATATGCCCCCAAAAATGCACCCAAAACACTGTAATTTAATTTGAAACTCATAACCCTGAAAGAAAATGTAAAGGTAAACCCGTATCTGTACTGTACAGTTTACACTGAACTCCTGCAGTGATAGAATGTAAATACCGATGTTACCCTTGTATAGACTGGACTGTAATTCATCCACACGCATTTTCTTCGGTATAAGCAGAGTAAATATAGTAATTATTAAATATAATTTACAGTAATAAAAATACAATAAAAGATTGTCTCTCAAACATACCGCACAGAAGTACAGGGGTATTTCACCATGCCAATTTATAGTTATATTTGGTAACTTAGCTGAATTTACATAAATATTTATGTTACAAAATTAGTAGATTATATTTTTCTTAATAATTTGGCATAAAAATGCATGAAAAATTATATATTACCATGAAAAAAAGCAAAAAAAATGCATTTGTGGGGGTTTCTGAAAACAGTTATTGGTTTGGTTCTAAGAAAAAATCTGTAAACGACTGAGGGAACTTTTCAATACAATGTTCTTCTATTTGAACCTCCTTTAATCTTCTCCTTCTATCCATCATACCACTGAACAATCATAGACATGAGATACATTGAAAAACAATTTTGAGGTTGAGGAAAGATCTTAAGCAATGCATCATGTTATGCTGAAAGTACTGTATTAAAAAATGAGGTGCAGGTATACTGTACTGTATATGGAAATTTTATTCAGACAATATTAACACAAAATGTAAACAAAACGTGTCTGCCTGAAATGCAACATGCAGACAATATCTTTTAAAGAGCTCAGAAACTACATTTGAACTAAACGTGTGGTTTTCCACATTTAATCTACATCGATTTCCTTAAAAAATGAACAAACTGCCTTCTTTAGAGACGTTCGAACTCATAGCACCAATCATGCTAGCCTGATCAGTAGTGAGAGCCGATGCTTTGTGGTGAATCAGAAGAGCCGATGCTTTGTGGTGAATCAGAAGAGCCGAAGCTTTGTGGTGAATCAGAAGAGTCGATGCTTTGTGGTGAATAAGAAGAGCCGATGCTTTGTGGTGAATCAGAAGAGCCGATGCTTTGTGGTGAATCAGAAGACCCGATACTTTGTGATGAATCAGAAGACCAGATGCTTTGTGGTGAATCAGGAGAGCCGATGCTTTGTGCTGAATCAGAAGAGGCGATGCTTTGTGGTTAATCAGGAGAGCCGATGCTTGGTGTTGAATCAGAAGAGCCGAAGTTTTGTGCTGAATACAGAAGAGCCGATGCTTTGTGCTGAATCAGAATAGCCGATGCTTT
The DNA here is from genome assembly GCA_037974405.1 of Brachyalestes nurse. NCBI lineage: Eukaryota > Metazoa > Chordata > Actinopteri > Characiformes > Alestidae > Brachyalestes > Brachyalestes nurse. Next base: position 10,762 of record JBBPCY010110706.1, on the reverse strand, counting down.
GTGCTGAATCAGAAGAGCCGATGCTTTGTGCTGAATCAGAAGAGGCGATGCTTTGTGGTGAATCAGAAGAGCCGATGCATGGTGGTGAATCAGAAGAGCCAACTTTCATCGAGTGGGAGCCGCTCCCTTTCTTTGAGAGTTCACGTGCACGTTCATAATTTGTGAACTGATTCGTTCAGTTCAGCATTCACGTAAAATAGGAATATGTTCAATGAACGCCGTTCATCAGAAGAGCCGGGCGGGGAGCAGTGCTAACGGCAGTGGCAGGGGGCGGGGCTTGGGAGAAGACTTTGAGGGCGTAGCTTGGGTATGCGCACCAATGAGGCAGGAGTGGCATGTTCAGGTTTTTGATTTAAAATGTGCAGAATAAAACGTTTTAGACCCTAAAACAGGAGTATGAGTTATACATCACTATATTATCTGTGCTTCAGGGGGCAGGATATATATCCCCCATCCCCACATATCCCCCCACCCCCATCTGTGCCCCTGGGTGTGTGGGAGGTACTGACGGGTTTCTGTGCCGGCCCAAATTTACCTCACCGGCCCAAATTTACTATCAGCCCACCGGTCAAATGCCCAGTATACCCAATGGCCAGTCCAGCACTGACTACTTCCCAACACTGGTGATGTCACAGTTCAAACTGGGGCATTTTTGATGCTCAGATCCATATATGGACAGTTAAAGGTTTGTTCGGTGTTATGGGCATTTTACTTTTAAAGGCTTGTATTAAACTCTGTAATTAAAAGTGACTAGTGTGAGGAATGGGTTCAGAGTTGGAGAGTGTGAAACCCTTCCTTAAAAAAAACATGCCTCACTCAATCTGGATCAGTCTAAATTTACCCAAGCTGGGAGCACAGCTGTTAATGAAACACACTGGGATCCAGCATAGCCTATATTTAACCTGCTGTCAACACCAGCACTGCCGCTAAAGGTGAGTGGAACATAGAGGGTGAACATACGGACAAAAAAAGCTAAGAAAAGAAAAGGAAAAGAAAGATAAAGGAACATACACACACATTAAAAAAAAATATATATATATATATAGATAGATAGATATAAAGATAGATAAATAGATAGATAGACATCCATTGATAATTTGTACGCATATGCTGCTTTATGTAACTATGAATTAGACTAAATATAATAAAATTAATGCCCGGACTTAATGTTTTAATGAAATGAATGTCTAGAATGAGGTTTCAATGAAGCTAGTAATCAGTATGATGTTGTAACAAATGGGGGTATGTAAGAGTGAAGTCCCAATTTAATCAATAGCTACACAAAACAAAACAATGACCAAGTCCCGGGTAAAAAATAAAACAGTCTAAAGGGGGGAAACAGGGGACTGTACAGGGAAAAGGACCAGGCCTGGGACAAAGTCAATGACATGCAGAAAAACATAGACAGGGACAGGAACTGACCAAAAATAGGACACTGGGAATGGGACAAACAATATGACTAGAACAAAGACAGGACTAGGGCACTGATGAAAATCAGTGTAGAACAGAAACTAGGGATCAAGAGACTTGGAGTCTGCCAGTGTGGGTCCAGGAGACTGGGACACTCCCAGTGGGTTGCAAAGAGATTGGGAGATGCATGCAACTACTTGAGAGGTGACATGGTGCTCTCCTGAGCAGCAGGAGGTATCGGTGACATGGTGGTCTCTGGAGCAGTAGGAAGAGTCGGTGACATGGTGCTCTGGGGAGCAGCAGGAGACGTCGGTGACATGGATCTCTCTGGAACAGCAGGAGGTGTCGGTGACATGGTGCTCTCCAGAGCAGCAGGAGACGTCGGTGAGATGGTGCTCTCCAGAGTAGCAGGAGGCGTCGGAGACATGGTGCTCTCCAGAGCAGCAGAAGGTGTCGTGACATGGTGCTCTGGAGAGCAGCAGGAGGTGTCGTGACATGGTGCTCTCCAGAGCAGAAGGATGTGTCGGTGACACAGAGTTCTCTGGAGCAGCAGGAGGCGTCGGTGATGCAGATCTCTTCAGAGCAGCAGGAGGTGTAGGTGACACATCTCTCTGGAGCGGCAGGAGGCATTGGTGGTGCTGTGCGCCTGAAAGCCTGTAAGGAGCTTCTTCTGGGTTGCTGGATGGCACTGATGTGGCAGTGCTTACCGCTACAAATGCAGAAGGTTTGGGGATTGGTGCTTCAGGAGCAGCCTTTCGATGGCACTTCATCCTGCACTGTCTGTTCTTGGTCAGTGTGGAAGCTCGGTTGTTGGAATTTGAAGCGACAGTGGAGTTCAGTCCCTCATTCACCCCACACTGCTTCTGGCCCTCAGCTGCTTCCTGGCCCTTTGTTTCACTCAGTGGTTTGGGCTCTAAATCCATCTCTGATATGTCTGAGTTTATGATCCTGGTGGATCTCTTAGATCTGCAGGAGCTGCTCAGCTAGTGGAGAAAAGATCTGAAACTAAGCCTGGTGAAATGGAGTTTATCAATATGCTGTCAGATGCAAAAATCTGACAGTCAGCTTCTTCTTCTTAACTGAGCCATTGCTGAAGTTCCTTCTGGAGCATTTGGATAATATGATTCACTCCATTTTGCTGGAGGATTCTTCTGCAATGTGGGTGCAAAGTCCCGATATAATCAACAGATACATGAAATTAAAAACAAACCAAGTCCAGGGGCTAAGGCGGAGGCTTAGAACAATACAACAACAAACTCACATGGAACACATGGCGGAAGTAAACAATAAGTAGTAAAGCAACATGGCAGGGTCAGATGTTATAAAATAAACATCCAAGAAGTTCTGATACAATTAACTGTCCAATGTAAATAAAATAAAATTACTAAAAATAAAATCAAAATTAAGATCCATAATAACACTGTAATAAAATTATTATGCTTTAAACTTGATATTTAAATTGATTGATATTTCAATCAAGAAATGTAATAATTTAGCATTAATTTATTATTTAATAACTTGTTTTTGTTCATTATTTAATAATTTATGCCCCCTACTGCCCTAGCCCAAATAACTTCTGGAGCAGCCTTTCTAGAGTCTAGAGTAGAGTATTCCACTGTTCTCAGCAGAACTTTACATTAATTACTTTAATCACACCTCTTGAAAGGGAAAACTGAATACATGAATAAAGAATGTAGTTGCACCTGGACAGGTGTACTGTAGCTACATTCAACTTTTAATACCACCAGACATCTACTATTACTCCTCATTTTAAGTCCTTCTCTTTTCTCAATACTTTTCCCACTTTGATTCTGTGCTGAAGTTTTTCTAATGCACACCATTTTATGAGATGAGGCATATCAGGCGTATTGAGTTATGGGTGGCTGTTTGGAGTAAACAAGGCTGTTTAAGATCAGCTCAGATAATCTTTGGAGAAATCCCTCTCAAGATTTCGCTTGACTGCCTTCACACGCTTTAGTGGATCACATTTGATGGAAGTGGAAAAATCTCTCAGGTGAAGGTGTAGAATGACTGTTTATTTGAACAAAGCATTGACTGGTACTAGATATTCAGCACTCTGTGGGCCCGATATACTTCACTGGATTTGAGCTCAAAACAAACCGAAGCTAATTTCTCTTAGCAGCCTTAAAAGAGTCTAGACACATATCCATTTCTTCGAAAGTGATGTAACCTGAATTTTGGTGCAATTCGAAACTCACCCTAGCCTCAGTCACTTAACGCTCCTAACACAGTTGTACATTCATAAAAATACAATTAAACTACAGAAAAAGGAAAAGGAACACTCCCTCACTCACACAGCGTGTCACTGCATATTCTTCCACAGCACACAATCAAACTAGTTCACCAATGTAGCCTGTAAGTAAACTGCTGTAGACCGAGGCTAACGGTGTAAGCTGAGTGGGAGTGAGTGATGTGAGCTCGAAACGTCTGAGCTCGAGACCGTTGTAAGTCGAGGACCCCCTGTGTGTACACACACACATACATGTTGGTATAAGCAGGTAAATACAGTAATAATTTAAAGATCCGCCGGTTAAAGCAGACACTGGACCGCGACTGAGCTCAACAGCCTCTTTTAATTTCATTTTCAGTAATTAAAATACAGGGCTGTAAGAAGGGCAAAACGAAAACCAAGAGAAACACTCAAGATAGCTCCAAACCTCCCTGGTCTGAGTACAGCGGTATTTCACCCTCCCAAGATGCCTTTCTTTGTGTTCTCCTGACTGTACAAAAACATTTATACAGTTATATTTTATATGGAATTGTAGCTGAATTTACGTTTATATTTATGTTACAAAAATTAGTAAATTATATTTTTCCTAACAATTTGTCTATAAAATGGTGATATTTTGCTACGAAAAAAGCTGTGACGTCCGGGCCTCGTCCGCCATGTTCTCATGCAGGGTTGTGTCAGGTCAGGATGCAGAGGAACCGGACACACAGAGAGAGCGGGGTAGTTAAAGTGAAGTGTCTTTTAATGAAACTCAAAGATTCTTGTGTCGCTCGGAATGAGACAGTTCAATTCTCAACGCTCCTGAAGGAGTGTCCTCAGTTCAACTCAAACAGTCCACAGTGAAATTCCTTTCCCCTCAGAATACCCCCGTGCCAGGCCCCCTCACTCGATACATTTTCTTTGTTGAGTATGACTCAGACTTCTGTAGTTTCTCCTTCAGTCTGTAAACAAGAACAGAGATCTTTAGTACTTTCAGAATATACTCCTTAGCTCTCACTGTTTCCACCTCTCTGGAAGTCGTCAGGGGAGCGATCCGTTCTGCTTCTCCTCAAAGTTCAAAGTTGCGTGTGAGGAGAGGGGGAAAGTCCGCACGCCAACCAAAACAACAAGCAAGGCTTGTCACGAGGGTGACCACACAACGACTTCTGGGATCGACTGGGCTAAACACACAGACACACATTCAACCAACCAATCACACAACGCAGACACTTTAAACTTAAATCAACTACAAACACAAGACAGGTGGACGCGTCGTTAGGAGACAGGCCACCCAGGTGCGTGCTTAACGAGCTGCCTAGACACACCTGGGTTACCTAGGCTCCCAACCACCATTCATTCCTCCCACTCACTCACCTATCCAGAGCTGGAACTAACACTTAGAATTCTGGTGAGGAGCTGTGAAAATGAGCTGATACTGACATTACAGGTTGTTTATGTTTAGCACTGAGCAGCAAAGGCTAATTCCGCTAATTCTGCTGTTAAAAATCTCGAGAAAACCAGGCAATTAATCGCAATTACAAATTATAATAATTGTCCAGCATTACATATATAACTATATATATATTGTATTAGTACTGTAGTGTATTAGTAGTGTAATGTGCATTTTTATTTATAAAGTACTGCTATATGAACAAAAGTGCAATAATATTTCGTTTGTAAACACTTTAAACAACTAAGGAGATTTTTAACAGCAGTGTCCCTTTAACACAGTTACAAGGTTATAATAATATTTCTTATAAATCTCATCTTAAACATTAATGGAATCAAATCATATATAAAAAAAAAACAATTTGCCTCTGCAGGGCAGTCATGTTTTATCTGGTTTGTTATAGAAAAATAAGTTCCACTCAGAGTCCAGAGCATTACAGCAGCTGTAAAGGAGGATTAACTCCATATGAAAGTCTATGTTTCTGAATGCAGTGTCATTAAAGTCCTTTTGGTTTAATGGTGAGACGTCCCAACATTATAATGGCCATATAATATGGAAAAATGTAATGGGACGCCTGACCCATTTACGGCATTTAGCAGACATGTTTATCAAAAGCGCCGTCCATTCCCTACCTACAGGGGGCAGTCTCCCTGGAGCAACTTAGGGTTTAGGGTCTTGCTCAGGAACCCAGTGGTGGTGTGCAGAAGGTAAGATTTGAACCCATGACCTCTTGGTCCAGAGGCAAGTATCCTACTCACTAGGCCTCCAACCACCCCTGTGAAAAACAGCCGAGACATAGAGCTATTAGATAAGATAAGCTGTCTCACGAAATATATATATATATATATATATATATACTGGGCAAGGATTACAATTTTTTAATGGCATTGTTATACGCAAAATTCAATAATTAATTCAAAACTAGTGTATTGTGTGTGTGCACATATATTTATGTGTGTGTGTGTGTGTGTGTGTATGTATGTGTGTGTGTGTGTTAACAATAATAGGCCACTTTGGGTAATAAAACTAGCCTCTGTACAAACTTTTACTCTTGACACCTCAAGTGGGCGCCACTTGACTTGACTGTCATTAAATAATACCTGTACATAAGATCAACAGGGAATCTGCAGATTATGAAAATATATAATATATATATATACAAACTATAAAACAAACAAAACAAGCACACAAACAAACACACTCATATATAAGCACACATGGGTATCAAACTGTTTTAAAGATTCAGCTCCTAAATTTTTAGCAGATTCAGTCCAGTAAATGGGGGGATGGGAGATAAGTGGCAGTTCATGAACATTCATTAGCATGAAGATGTATCTGAAAATATGCCCTGTGGTATTTTCCCATCTTGATGATGCTCTAGACTGTAGCCTATATGCTGGTTCACTCCATAAACAATGTGTTTTTGACCGGTGTCCCACAAAAACCCACATTTTCCATCTCATAAACCTTCAATGAGACCATCCTCCTGGGAACTCCTCTCTTTATGCTCCTCACAGGTAGTGACGCAGCAGTCCTAGGACATATATCTGCAAGATTAGCCATCACAAAATGATTTGTTTTGTTAGAACGCCGTGCATGGTGAAAGGTGTGAGGGTTTTAACCGGGGACAGACGTTTGATGGATCATCTTGTGATTGTTGTTTTGTTTTAAAAAGAAAGAAAGACGAGTATTTGTGAAACTCACAGGGCTTGCGCTGGGTGCGAGTGCCCCCTTAGGCCACAGGAGGTACTGCGAGCTGCGCTTGTTCTCGGCACTGCTCTGCATAATCAAATGCAAATTAAATCTGACCCAACATTTTCTTCCTTTGCGCTGCCTAGTCAAGATCAGGTGGGTCGTTTTTCTTGCTTTCTGTTTTTTATCAGTCTTTGGAAGGGTCATGAGAGAGCACTATACGTAAATTCTGCATAATGCAGAGGATGGAGGCATGAAGGTAATATAGAGAAAGTTATAGGGTCACACAGAGCTATGAAATGGATGAGGTGAATGATTTCCTCATTAAACCCACAGACGCGGAGAGGATGTAAAGAGGAGACTTTCGATGGTGCTTATAACAGAGGGGTCAGACAGAGTAAAGGGTCATTTACTCTAAATACATAAAACCCTGAGCCTCGCTGCATTGTTAGATTTCTCTCATCTCAATAAATAAAATGTATGTCACTTAAATATGTATCTTAAACATCTTAAATTGCATCTTAAACATTTTCTTTAGATAAAGGAAACTTTTAAAGGGTTCATATCTTGCATTTTATTCCATTTAGTTCATTCTCTTGGATCCATTTACAACATTTGTGGTTCTATGCACCAAAAACAGCCATAAAGTATTTCAGCATGACCATTAAAACCTTTTGTTTAGATTAAAACAGGCCTTTTTAGGACTGATATACATAAATGAGCTGAATGGCTGTGCCTCATTTGAAATGCTGAAATAATAATAAAAATAGACACGACCAAACTGACAATGAAGAACAAGTTTTACAGTAAAGCACATGTTAGGAGGTGAACCTGTAGATTGGAAGATTGGATCTGAATCCAGAGCATGAATTATTCATCCCTCCAGCCTTAATAATTATCTCCTGACTTACAGATATAATCAACTGCGCACTTTCATGAAACAGGCATCCCAGTCCTCTCTCATCACTGAGAGACTCGAACTGAAAGAACCACAGAAACAGAAACAGTCTGTCGAGCCTGAAATACTGCAGTGTGTCAAAATCCAGATCTACCAAGAGTTTAAAAAGAGAGAGAGACAAAGACAGAGAGAGAAAGAAAGAGAGCGACAGAGAGAGAAAGAGGGAGAGAGAAAGTGAGAGAGAGAGAGACAGACAGACAGACAGAAAGAGGGAGAGAGGGAAGGAGAGATGGAGAGATGAAGAGAGAGAGAGAGATTGAGAGAAAGAAAGGGAGAGAGAGAAAGGCAGACAGGGAAAGAGGGAGAGAGAGAGAGATAGAGAGAAAGGGAGAGAGGGAGAGAGAGAGAGAGAGAAAATTGTCTCTCTAAGACTACAGAAAATACATCCTCGGAAACAGCAGGATTAAGAACAGAGATAAAAGAATTTACAGCAACAGCCCGGTGTAAAATTCTCCAGTGCAGATCACCTAGCCTCTCAAATAATGGTGGTTTGTACAACACCATCCAAAACGTTCGTGTCACTCATTCCATCCCAAGGTTTCCGCTCCGAATGGTGTCAGCCCGTTCGTTTAAAACAGACTAATCAAAAACCTTTTTTCCCTGACAATGGATGCAAATTCAAGTTTTGCAATCCCTCAAGGCCCATCAGACCATCGAACCTGCACAGGAGAACGCTGGCTGCTGCCTTCCACACCAGATCAGCCGAGTGAAATGCAGCAAGCCTACTGGAAAGGTGACCCAGGCCTTGACCTCCTTTCTGCGTGAAAAACCAGTCTCTGAGGAACCCAGTGGAGATGATCCCAGAAGAAATCCACCACAATAGCCTGCAGACGGGCTAGCAGCCCATCAGGGGGGTTCACGCAGAGCAATCGGTGCCAGAGAGCTAAAGTTACTGAGAATGATCACCCTCCCCCAAAAAGGCAATTGAGGACGAATCAATTTCCACCTAACCAACCTGCCTTCCATTTTCACGAACAAACCTTCCTTCCCAGTTCTTCTGCTCTGAATAGTTCTGGTCCAATCTATCATCCTTTGTTCAGTTAAAATACCCAAACATAAATAAAAATTATTCTGAGGCACAGTTGTAAAAGCAGACTCAGCGTAAACATTCACAATATTAGTCCAAACGCGCTCAAACTTTGCCAGCACAATCAGAAAACTCCCCTTAGTCACCTGCTTCACTTTAACAGTAACAGGTAAAAGTGTTCTTGCAGACAGGACAGCTACCCTACCTCCAGTAGAACTCATATCAGCGTCCCAAGCACCATTCACATTTAAGGAACACACCCTGAAGGGATTCATCAGAAGATTTTAATTTAATTTATTAACCCTTATAGTCACGTATGAACACACCACAGCACAATGTGAACATTGTGAAATTCTTTCTCTGCCTTTTAACCCATTCACCAAGTGAAGCAGTGGGCTTCCGCCTGTGGTAAGAATCAGCACCAGAAAGGTATTAGAGTGGCTAGAGATTAGAGGTATTAGAGAGGCTAAGATGTTTCATAACCATCCTCTTTCTGCGAGTCCAGTTTGAGTTTTGGTATGATCTTCTTCAATCTGCATGATCTCCTAGTAATCTCGTCATCTCCTTCAGACATAATGGACAGAATCGTATCAAGGAACAGTCTACACAACGCCCTTCATATTTTTGGCATGTTTTAGAAATTATCTTATTTTAAGGGATAAATAAACACTCCTACAACTGCCCCTGCTCCGAGCCTCAAGCAGATCCGAATCAGAATCTTCCCCCAGACTGCCTCCTGTTTCATCCTAATCATGCTTCTCACCCCTTGCCTCAGTCACACATACTGCCTTTCCTTTATTCTCCCCGGACTTAGCACCATTAAACTTCCATTTCCCAGAAGGGGCCATAAAAGACACCTGCCGCTACAAAATCAACATCTCACCAAAGCGGACTCCTCCACAGTGACTGCTGCCACACTGGCTTCACTCCCCGTGTGATCAGACTGTTCCTCTGTCACACTGACTGTTCCTCTGTCACACTGACTGTTCCTCTGTCACACTGACTGTTCCTCTGAGCACTGACTGTTCCTCTGAGCACTGACTGTTCCTCTGTCACACTGACTGTTCCTCTGAGCACTGACTGTTTCTCTGAGCACCGACTGTTCCTCTGTCACACTGACTGATCCTCTGAGCACTGACTGTTCCTATGAGCACTGACTGTTCCTCTGAGCACTGACTGTTCCTCTAAGCACTGACTGTTCCTCTGATCACTGACTGTTCCTCTGAGCACTGACTGTTCCTCTGAGCACTGACTGTTCCTCTAAGCACTGACTGTTCCTCTGTCACACTGACTGTTCCTCTGACACACTGACTGTTCCTCTGAGCACTGACTGTTCCTCTGTCACACTGACTGTTCCTCTGACCACTGTCTGTTCCTCTGATTACTGACTGTTCCTCTGTCACACTGACTGTTCCTCTGAGCACTGACTGTTTCTCTGATCACTGACCGTTCCTCTGAGCACTGACTGTTCCTCTAAGCACTGACTGTTCCTCTGTCACACTGACTGTTCCTCTAAACACTGACTGTTCCTCTGTCACACTGACTGTTCCTCTGACCACTGTCTGTTCCTCTGATCACTGACTGTTCCTCTGAGCACTGACTCTTCCTCTGTCACACTGACTGATCCTCTAAGCACTGACTGTTCCTCTAAGCACTGACTGTTCCTCTGATCACTGACTGTTCCTCTGATCACTGACTGTTCCTCTGAGCACTGACTGTTCCTCTAAGCACTGACTGTTCCTCTGTCACACTGACTGTTCCTCTAAGCACTGCCTGTTCGTCTGAGCATAGACTGTTCCTCTAAGCACTGACTGTTCCTCTGAGCACTGACTGTTCCTCTAAGCACTGACTGTTCCTCTGAGCACTGACTGTTCCTCTGTCACACTGACTGTTCCTTTGAGCACTGACTGTTCCTCTGAGCACTGACTGTTCCTCTGATCACTGACTGTTCCTCTGAGCACTGACTGTTCCTCTGAGCACTGACTGTTCCTCTAA
>JBBPCY010110678.1:0-18992 GCA_037974405.1 Brachyalestes nurse | reverse complement strand
GGAACCGTCTGCCCGGAAAGCAAAGAAAGGGACGATTGAACCCGGTCTGAGGGTTTTTTGGCAGGAGTCTTTATTTTGAGAAGTACCGAAAAAAAATCAGATATATGTCAGCTTTACACTGACCCTTGAGTTGTGATTAAAAAACCTTGTGTTCCCTGCTATTCAGTTTGTGTGTGCGTCCTTCTCCCTCACTACCATGACAGTGGGACAGTGGGTAAGTGTGTGTATAAGTGTGCCTCACGTTTATTGCCGTCTTCATCCATGTCTTCAGCCTCAATGAGCCAGTCCATATAGCCCACCATGTCCTGCTCCATCTGCTGCTTCTCTTGAGCCTTCTGCAGCTCCCCACGACACACGGCCTTCTCTCTTTCCTTAGAGAACTCACTGGACACACACACATTAAGACATTCATTAAATACTGCACAGCTGATTAATTATATTATATTATATTATATTATATTATATTATATTATATTATATTATTTATGTATGATCTAATAATGGTTATATTTGCTGTTGTGCAGTAATTTAATCACCAATATCCTGTCAGGGATTGATGCTGGGTTATAGTAGGCCAGCTTGGATCAGTTTCAGAATTTACTTAGACTTGGGTCACTTTTAAATTTAAAAAGGCCCTCTGCCTTTGGGTTCAGGTCAAACTTTCAGGCCTGATTAAACCTCAACACCAGGCCCATTTACTGCACAACAGAAGTAATTCCATTGTCAGTAATTGAAATTGCAGAGAAAAACACAGAAGCTTCTCACCCGCTCAACACACCCAATACAAGATTCAGCACAAAGAAAGAGCCAAAGATGACCAGAGACACAAAATAAATCCAGGGCAGCTCAAAACCAATAGCATCGTTCATCTGCAGAGAGAGAGAGAAAGAGAGTGGTGCTCTTGAATAAAAATCAGGTTTCGCAGCATCAGTTAAGGCAACTCTGAGCTCAGCTGTGAACCAGTTGTGTCACTGCTGATGTGCAATGCAACCTTTCCACAGTGCAGAAATTCCAAATTCAGTGTCTCCCTAACAAGTGACGACTATGAAAACTGTCACATTAGCAAGTCTACTTCAAATGACCTAACTACTCATGTTTTGGGGCGGGTGTGTGATGGTTTAGTCATGTAGTTTGCTGACTGATGGTATGTAAGCTTCAGTATTAAAAAATGACGCAAACATCAGACACTCAACACCTTGGGTGAATTAAATCAGGGGTAAAGGGAAAATATGTGTATTTAATTTTATGCCAGTCACTTTCATTAAAAACAGACACTGAAAGTACAGCATTACAGCTCACTTGGTACAGATTATGATCAAGAGTCAGGTGTAGCGCTGTGCTTAAAGAACGAGGTAAGAGACAGAGAGAGAGAGAGAGAGAGAGACGGAGAGCAATTTGAGGTTTATTACCCAGTACAGAACGTCAGTCCAGCCCTCCATAGTGATGCACTGGAAGACGGTGAGCATAGCGAAGAAGATGTTGTCAAAATTGGTGATGCCACCGTTTGGACCTTCCCAGCCTCCTCTGCACTCGGTGTTGTTCCCCACACAGAAACGGCCGTTACCCGCAAACGCACACGGTGTGGGGTCATCATCCACATACAGTTCTGCAGGATGCATTTTTGATGGTTTTTACCTTTCATTTAAATAATTATTTTACTTTCTGTAAAAAGCTTTGTGAACAAAAGTCAGATATGAATAAAGATTACTATTGTTATTAATAACTCGAAAGAATAGAAATAAATACTAGATAAAACACTAGATAAAAGAAGAGAACAGTGAGCACAGACGCTGAAGGATCCTATTTGTTTCGTGTGTGTGTGTATTACCTGTGCCAACGTAGAAGCAGGTCTTGTGCATCCTGCCGATGAAAAGCTCCAGGCCGATGATGGCGTAAATGATGATGACAAACATGACCAGCAGGCCGATGTGCAGCAAAGGAACCATAGCCTTCATGATAGAGTTCAACACAATTTGTAGACCTACAAACACACACAATATAAAATTTAATGAAATAAATACTACTACTACTACTAATAATAATAATAATAATAAAAATGATGATGCTGATGCTGATGACAATGAAAATAATAATAGTTGCTGTTGTTATTACTATTATAATTATTATTATAGTTATTGCTATTATATTTGACAGTTCTCTAGTTAGCAGTGACCTTACATCTGTCCGTCAACCTGACACAGTAAGATCCACATGCACTGCTAAAGAATGGCTCAGAATAGTTCATATCATCATCATGGTACGCAATTTCAGACCAGCGCAATACTGACAATTACACCAGTTTTCATTTTATATTCGTTCTGCATGCACTGCTTTGCATAATTGTCCTGATATGCTGTGGACATGCTGCCCCCGCTGTGGTTTTCAGAAGTCCCATCATGAATCAGTTCTAGTACCAAGCCCACACATATACACACACACACACACACATACACACACACACACACACAAACTTACTGGGCACGCCAGAGACCAGGCGGAGGGGCCGTAGCACTCTGAAGGCTCGGAGGGCCTTAACGTCCAGACCTCCAGGTTTACCTGCAGCATGATGAGCATCACCGGGTTTATGTTCCTCCCCCATTTCTGCTACCACACTGAAGAGCCTGCACACACAAACACACACACATGCACACTCTTAAAAATACATTATAACTAATCATTCATTGTCCCAGAAAAGCCACCTGCCTAATATTCTGCAAGTCGTCACTGTGCTGCCCCCTAGAAGCATGGACTCTGCAAGGTGTGCAGAAGGTGTGCTGTGTTATCTGGTCCGGGTGGGGACTTCATGGACTGAACTAGGCTGTCCAGCACATCCCACAGATACTAAACACTGATTTCCTTTGTGTGTAAATTGTGGTATTTAAATAAACTCGCCTTGCCTTACAAGCTTGAATGCTAAGAGGCTCTGACTTTTTGGCTTAAATGCATTGCTATATTTCTATAAATGTATTGTTAGCGCCACCTTGAATTTGCATGAGATGTAGGACAGCGACAAACCCGACAATGACGATGACGAAATCCAGCAAGTTCCATCCGCTGCGGATGTAGGCGCTGGGGTGCATGACCAGACCATAGGCCAGAATCTTCGTGAAGGTCTCAATGGTGAAAATGACCAGAAAGACATATTCCACTTGTTCCTGAAGAGAGCAAGAGAAAGCACAATTGAGATAGAGAACAGAGAAGAAGACAGCAGAGACGGTTAACAAGATAAAAGTTAAGAACATGCACACGTGTTTATCTTTATAAGTGACTTTTCATGACTTTTGTATAATTTTCCCCAAGGTCCCAAATATACATAAGATCTAAAAGCATCTGGAGTTGTTTGTTTCAGCCTAGAGACAAGTTTTCTCCAGAGAAATGAGTCAGAATTATTCACAGCAGTAGAAATAGACCACCCAAACTACAGAAGGCAAAATAACAGAAAGGTAGTACATCAAATGAATACATTTCCTCATGCCTCAGACATTCCTAAAAAGATCTGAAAACATATTTTATACTCATTCAAGGTGAAGAGGTACATGCAGATCATTGTGAGGTAAAGTAGTTCCTAGATAATAAATAAAATGTTTGTGGGGTGACTTTTCAACACAGACTTTGTTTCCAGACATGGAAGAAATAAATGCAGAAATAAAATACAGTGAATTCCTCTTTAAATGACCAAACCTTTTTGATGCCATTACACTGATAAAGGTTATTTAATGGCTTAAACCTGGGGTCCCTAACTCTGGTTATGGGGGCACAGTTTGGTAATTTACATGTTAATTGACAGATTTAGTGAGTGTGTTTGAGGAGAGGAACCACAAAACTGTGCTGGACAAGAGCCCTCCTGAACTCCTGGCAGCTAATATCACAAAGCTTACTGAACTAGTTAATATGTCAGTAAGCAAAATAGAAAAACAGCTAATGCCAGTGATTGACATTACCTACAATACTGTGCAAAATTTGCAGAAATAATATCTAAAAATTGTTTAGATGAGCGGTGAGTGTTTTTCTTCACATGAATATGACTAAATATACTAAATAAAACTAAAAAGAATAAATACAAATAACATTATACAGTAAATGGTGATTTTTATTTTTTAGTATATCAGTGTGTTCCTTGGTGGAGTCCAGTATTACTGTGCTCTCCTCACCAGCTCACACAATATCGACTAATTTTTTACGAACAAATCTTGATACTTTTTACTGCTTTCTTGTTTGTTTTCATTTATTCTAAAGCTAATTCTGCTAGCAGAAAGACACATTATTACACGCTGAGAAAAACGGCTTTAAAAGTTTGCATTGGTGCCTAAGACTTTTGCACAGTAGTGTCACATATTTTATATTACTAGATTGTTTAGTGTACATTTTATACTGTACTGTTGGTATAGTATTTCAAATTTCTAGACTGTTTAGTGTACATTTTATAAAGTGTACTGTTGGTATAGTATTGTATATTTGTAGATTGTATGGTGTATATTTTATACTGTACTGTTGGTATAGTAAATAATTCTATTCTATTCTATTTTAATTTTTGCTGCTCTTACCTTTGTACTGTCCACTTCCTGCTGTGACAAAGCTAATTTCCCACTTGTGGGACTAATAAAGGTTTATCTTATCTTATTCTCTGTTGGTGTACAAGACACTTTGATTACTTCCCTTTATCTGACACATACACACCCATACGCGCGTGCGCACACACACACACACACACACACACACACACATGGCCCCCCTCACATGCCATGCTGAGCTCATTACCTAGTTGCCCTGTTGACCCAGTCCCTAAGAGGCTAGTGCGAAAGGTGCTCTCAGCAACTCCTTCTCTGATGCAAATGCAAATGTTCATTTTGCTGACAGCCTGTAATTGCTGGTGGATCAGTATCAATAAGAGGGGTCATAACATATAGACTTTTGTGGGTTTTGTTGTGAAAGGAAAAATCAGAACCTAATATACTGCTAATGTTCTCAGTTTCACACAGTAAGGAGTTTTTTATGATTGCAGTTGGACAAGATCATTTTGAAGCTAAAGCCCAGACCAAACATCTGCCCTGCGGAAGCTTATTGGTGGTGTTTGGTTTATATTTAATTCTGGAAGCACACGTTTTACAGAAAAATGCAAATATGCAAATATCTACTTTTTTAAAGGTAATTGTAATGGTTGAGCTGAAACCTAGGCTGTGCTATTAGTTCCATAAATCAAATACAAATACAATCCTCCATTAGGATCTTAAAATCCTTGTTTTTACAGTGATCGCACCTTCCTCGAGTTAGAATCTGGAATAGGATTTAGGGCAAGAATGACTTTCTTTTCTCACTCTACACACCTGGATAAAAAAGTTATACAATCCACACGCATGCTGAGGATTTATACTACTTTTGTGCCTTGACTACAGTGTGTGGACAGTGAGGGGCTTGGGTCGGATGGGACAGATGGTAAACTCTCTGATCCTGTTTGAGAGTTTAGAGCACTTTCTCTCCCTAATGCCATTAGAGCACTGCACCTTCACCTTGGACAGACAATACACACGTCATCGAAACAAAACCTTGTACATCCAAAATGATAACTTTACAGGAGGAAAAAGAAAGATTTGTAACTTATAATGAGGGTTAATATAAAAAGTCCTTTAGAACCTCTTCTATAACTGCATTCATTATGTTTACGTTTAGGTTACGTTACGGTTATGTTCGTGTGTGTGTGTGTGTGTGTGTGTGTGCAGTAATGTACAAAAGGCTCTTGAAAACTGTTTAAATATTCTGGCAAAGTGTATTTACGCTCATGAAAACCATATAACATTACAATAATTATTATTGTAACCTTAACGATAACCTTATTATAGTAAAAAGTAACAAGAAATTCTGGCCTATAAAAGCAACTGATGCTGGTTAGAAGAATAAATGTTCATCCAAAAACATTAATTGAATTGACTGCATATTTGATTATGAAGTATTGAGCCTAATGAAGTGCTGATCAGTCAAACTCTGTAGTGGACAGCAACTACAAACAATATGGGACCAGCTTGAGAAGTGGCTTAGAAAACGTACACATTGATGAAATCACTACTTACTGCACTAATTTGTCTTTTCTCCTGAGCAAATACATGCTTACAGTCCAAATAAATGGCTTTTTAAATATAAAAAATCTCTTTAATCTCTCGTATTTAATATTTAAATCATACTTCTTGTCTTTTTTGATATAAACCAGGTTTGGATAATGGAACATTACAAATCCAAGATATTAAAATACTTTTTACAAGAAATTAAATCTTATCTTGTACTGGGTTCTAATGTTCAATTGTATTTTACTGGGTTCACATCTTCTATTGACAGTTTTAAACAATTTCCTTTGGTTCATAAGTCTTTTGCACAGTATGATATATCCCAAAATGTACCGTTTTGGGGACAACATTTTTTCTGTTTAAAAATTGTATCTATTTTAATGTAAGAATAGCAGAGTCCATGTAACAGTAATGATCATTCTAATATGGCGGAGATTTCACCAACCTCAGAGGAGATTTCCACTGAGGAGCCGAGGCCAGAGGAAAGAATAAGCAGCTCTCATACTGGTTAACTGATAAGGAGAGTAAAGGACCACACACTCACCAGATTGTGATTGGTAGCATTGGAGTCGTCTTCAGGAAACGGTCTTGACACACCAAGAGCTACACAGTTGGCGAAGATGGCCAACAAGATGAATATATCAAAGGGCTTAAACAGCTGTGGTTAAGGGCTGGACAGTGAGAAAGAAAGAACTCGAGTAGTTTATCCACGGGAAAAGCTGGAGAAGAGCCTGAAGATTCAGCATATACTTTGTGGTACTTTATCGTCAATGTCAGCAGGTTCTTTTTGGTCAATGTGATCACAAAAGCAAGAAAAAAACATTAGAAATGTAATTAACAATATGAGCTCAAACAAAATGATTCTGATACATCCGGCCTAGAGGTGAGCTAAAGTAAAAAGAAGAGTTTTATCTAATCTTGTCAGCATTTGCATACTTGCAAACACTGAGCTTCAGATTTTACCTAAATAATGATTGGACACTGAAGTGATACAGGCAACCTGTCAAGTGTTTCTCTGCTTTTCACCCAGTGAGTGCACCCAGTGAGGGACAGGCCTCAGCACCCTTCTGGTTAGGTGAAGCGGCTCAGGTAATGGGTGAATGATTTGTGATTTTTTTTTAAACTTTCATAAATTCTGTTAAAGTTTCAGTAACTTCCCAGTCCATGTATGTAAATTGAGCTGTAATAAAACAGCCCAGTTTGAATAAAAATGACCTTATAAAGAGTCTGCCCTGAGGCACAATACAGAGAAGCCAATCAGAACAATGCTCATTTACATTTAGAGTATCTGTCTAAAAGGCACAGATAAAATAGCCTGTTTAATTCAGAGGGATAAAGATAGATTGGAAATTGTTATGTAAAACTGTCTACAGTACTATGCAAAAGTCTTAGACACCTTCTTAGACATGATTTGAAAAGCGTGTTTAGCTGAGCATTGAATGCTTTTAAAAGCTATTACATATTAGAATATATTCAAATAATATTAATACAGTTAATAGTGATCTTATGTATGTCTATGGGTTTGTGTGATCATTCTCAGACCTCTCTTCATGGAAGCCCAGAATTACATTATAGTTCTCATCAAATATCTCAAATACCTGATTCAGTTCAATCAGTACTTCATTAAATTAAATCAGGAGCTGCCGATGGAGTCTCACAAATTCATGCAAAGGGCTGGAGGCACTGAGGAGAAATCTGGAACCGAACCTGCTTAGTACTTTTTACAAACAAAACGAATCTTGATGTTATTTAATGCTTTCTCGTTTGTTAGCATTTATCCTAATTTTAACTTGTGTGTTTGCTGACAGGAAATCCCTCACTGTTCAGATAAATGGCTTTAAACAGTGTGTACAGTACTGCAAGTGCTGGCCTTATCAGACTCGTTTAATCACTCTTAGTGATGTTAGCCAGGGCAGGCGTCTATGAGCTAATTTAACAGTGTCAGTGCTCTCCTCCCATCATGAGCTGTTGAGTTAGTGCCTGATCAAAAAGATGAAAAAATGGCCTCCAGCATCTGTGGTACTGTATGAGTCCTAACTAGCAGGTGGGAGAAAACTAGAAAAAACAACAACTACTAGAAAAATAAATACTAATAGTAATATAAAATAAAAATAATACAGTAAATTGGTCCAAAGAATGAACATATTGAAATGCTTCTGGTCCATACTTATCAATAGCTGAAATGTTTGAGTACTAACAAGTGCAAAGTTATTCTGAATGGATCAAAAAAATGTACACATTCTAAACACACACACATACAGACACTGGATAAAGGATATTTCCACTCCACTAGGGCGAGGGCAGCCATGCGGATGGGGTTGCTGAGAGTGAGGCAGCACAGCGCTCTGGGGGCTCGTAGTTTCGACTTGTTGGCTTGCATCTGCTTCTTGGCTCCTCCAGTCCTCTTGCGGCCCGCTCCTGAGCCTGTCGAGTTGAGGGTGTCCGACTTGCCCAGGTCCCCCACAAGCCCCACTGCAGCTCCATCTGAGAGACCAGCAAAGAACCAGCATTGTGATGTCCACAGTTTAGGGTTTAGAATCGCTACTGAAAACTCTAGAAGCTGTATTTCCAGTCTGGTGGCACACAAACAGTTAAAATTATTGCTAATCACTATTATTTATTATTAGAAATATGCTAATCCTGTATAATGTCACAGCTTTCAAATAAACTGTAGATGAAAAGGAGTCAACCCTGAACATGAATTAAAAATGAAGTTGTGTTTATATATTGTTGCTCTCAAAATGCTTGAAATATTGAATTTCTAAAAAAAACATTCTTGTCTGATTTAAAAATTAAATCTAGATTCTATGCATAAACTCAATAATGATTATTGATATGATTCCAAACTTTAAACTACTTTAAATCTAAAGTGGGTCACACTTTTTTGTCTACTGAGGTTTAATTGTTAACAAACTTAACAATTTGCAGCCTTAGGCTTAAGTTTACGTTTAGACTCAGGGTTGAAGTAACGGTTATGATCTAGGTTAGACTTACATTCAACATAAATTTAGCTGCATTTAAGGGATATTTAGGGTAAGGTACAGACATAAAGCATATATTAAACATCTACAGTGGACTCTAATGTGTATTTTTATTATTAATATCTCATTTGTGACTAACATTTGGCATTTAAATTAGTACATTTGAATGAGCATTGTTTAAACTTTATATTATTCAAATTGATCTTAAAATAGCCAGAGCTGTGCTGTCCTCAGGATTAAACTGAATGCCTGTATGACACAATAAAGTAAAAAACGTTCAATAATCGTTAATGAGACACTTTTTTGAATAAAGTGAATCAAAGAGGCCCCTTATAGTCACACCACAGCACAGGATGTGAACTTTTTATTCTGTATTTAACCCATTCACCAGAAAAGAGGTACTGACACATCTCTTTAATTTAAGTTATTTAACAAACCAATAACTTTGTTGGACAGTCTTCTGGGTCCACTCAGGGGGGACATTTCACTACAAGCTGTATTTGTATAACTATGTATGTAATAAACAAAGAATCTTGAATCTGATCCTGGTATTTTATTTTGACAATCTGTCCTCAGATAAAACTAAAAAGCTGTTTTCTTTTCACAGCGACTTCAAAAGATATTAATCATAGAAAACATAACACATGGCTTATTTTGGACTATCCAGGAGGGTCTCTGTGCTACACACAGGATGATGGATGACAGGGGAGTGTGGTAGTGGGGACTAAGAGGGGAGGGGTGAAACATATTTTGAAAATACATTTTAATGAATGTGAACGGAAACAAGAATTTTGTTTGATTTTATGAAAGGAATCACACTTAACATGACAAGCAAGCAAAGCAAATATAATACCATTACTTATTTTATTCCACTTTAAGATTTTATCGAAACCTTGCAGTTTCTTGTTTTTTACACCACTTGAAAGTACCAGCTGCTATTTACACATTATGAAGAACTGACAAACAGAAATGGTCCCAAATTACCTAAAATATAAATTTGGTCTGAAAGAAAGTATGAAAGTTTTTTTTATGCTGTAATTTGGAGATGCAATGTTTTGTTAAAACACTGAAGAATATGTATGATTATAATTATGTACATGCAAAGTAACTCGTGAAGATGCACCTCCTGCCAGCGCTGCATTTGGGTGCTCTGCTGTGTGTACAAGCAGAAGGAAAACCAACAATCTAGTCTTCCAGAGTACAATAAATACACCCTCATAGATCACTGTAAACTACTGGTCAATTCCGAATATCTGTCCTGAATTATTTAATGCCTTAACCTGTCCACAAGGTTATAATTCTGTGCATCTTTTTCCTGCACAGGATCCTGCACATGGAACCCTGAAGATTAAGCCCTACTTGAGCTGTATCAGCGGGAAAATTAGTCCAAGTATCAGGTAGACAACAAGCCTGGAGTGGTGGACCACAGACCTGGTCATTATATGGACTATTTTATCTAGCCTAGTGGGGTCACACCCGAAGGTAATGAAGGGAAGAGGTAAAGAAATAGGTTGGCAGGTGAAGAGGACATATGGCCAGGGTTGGAGCCCTGCACTGAAAGGTGCCTTAAATGGGATGGGACAGATGTGACCTAGATCTGAATGAGAACTGCACCAGCCTCAGATAACCTGAGAAAGCTGAAACACTGAAGGCCACTGAAGGGCTTGGGGGAGAATATGTGTCTTTGGACACCAAAGAACGTGTATTAGAGCAAAAATGGGAACTTACACTATATGGACAAAAGTATTGGAACACACCTTTTTATTACTGAAAACAGGTGGCCTCTTTCTTGCAGTGAAGGGCAATCTTAATGCTTCAGGATACCAAGACATTTTAGACAACGCCTTGCTTCGAACTTTTCTATTCTAGCATGACTGTGTCCCTGTGCATAAAACGAGCTCCATAAAGACGTGGCTGGAAGAGTTCAGTGTGGAAGAACTTGACTGGTCCACACAGAGTCCTGACCTCAACCCCATCCAGCACCTTTGGGATGAACTGGAGCGGAGATTGCGAACCAGGCCTTGTCGTCCAACATCAGGGCCTGACCTAATAAATGCTCTACAAAATGAATGTGCACAAATTTCCGGAGTCTTTTATCCGCCAGGGATATGAAAAAGAACACTACTACACTACAAATGAGAGTGACTAGTTTGTAAAAGCCTATGGCTCACCATAACGTTGAACTGAGGAATAAATTGAGTTGTGTAATTATGTATTTATCATTATGCTATAATGCCACACGATCTGATTCTAGTTTATCTCACCTTTAGGCGCTGCGTCCATGTCTTCAGCTTTGTCACCTCTTCAGTAGACCACCCGTCCTTCTTCTCACCATCAAATATTCACCTCGAGGCTCTTCTGTCCTCCTTAACTTCTCCTCGAACCATAAACGCTCACCTGTTCACTTCATATTCACTAAAAGCTAAGTCTTCAAAGTTTCTCCATTAGTATGAGAGTGTCAAACTGGATTGACATGTTCTACTGTATTTGTACTTACTGGACGAAGAACATAAAGAGCTAATGGTTTTAATGAGAAGTTATACAAATAAAATATTTAAACTACACAGCCTCGTGGAGATAACTTGGTTCCCTCAGGCTCTGCAGCAACTCTCAGTAGTAAGATAAGCTATGTGTACGAGATTAGCCCGATTGAGCCGGTTAACAGGGATGACCACACTGAAATCTGCTGCAGGGAGGTGGGAAGAGGACGAAACTTCTAGTCGGTCAATCAAATATTTGCAAAACCTTTAGAAATGTGCATTTTTGTAGGTTTGTCACTCCATTCTGAGCCTCAATTTGGGATTATGAATGTGAAGACTGCTTAGGTATTACACCTAAGAAGAGAAAAACTCCCTTTTTACTGAATAAGAGGGGAAACACGATAAAATGAATCTAAAATATCTTAAATCTATATATACATATAAATAAAAGGATGAATTGCAGCTGAACGTTAAGCGTCTTTAGGAACATTTAGATGAAGGGGCAACGCGCCCCCTTCTGGAGACAAAGGGAAACACAGACTGCACACGTCTGAAAGCTCCGTATACTGTATTTCTATAAATCACTGCAATGGATTTAAGACATTCATGACAAGACAACGTGTGTTGTAAACTTCAAATACACAATGCATGACAAGATGCACAAAAGTAAAGAAAATCTTTTTTAGGCAGACTCTTACAAAAGGCAAAACAGAAAACATGTAGGCACAGAATTTCCTTGCAACAACATTAATTGGAGCAACAAAAAAAAGTCCCCCTGCTTAACAGGGAACCTTCCAAAATGTAAAACATTTCTGCAGAATTAAATAGTATATAAACAAAACTATTCAGCGTGTTTCAATGTGAACTGTGCCATACTAGAATCAGAATTGTTCACAGTGGCGGTAAAAAATAATATCCTAAATTTTTCTTTTTTCCATTTTACCACTAGTAAACCTATCAACAGTACGACTAACAGGTCAATAGACATGTGTGTTCATTGGTCATTTTGCCTTGGTTCCTGTCACCAACACTGTAAAGAATTCAGAGTCAGCACATTTCTCCACAAAGCACAGTTTCACTTTAAACAACTGAATGACTTTGTTCACACCTCAGTGAGAAAATTATGTAGAAACTTGGAAAAACTGATAGACTTCCTCTTTAAATATAACTGTCTATACTGTCCTCTACTGTTGTCAAGTCATTACATATTCAGCTGTTGCTAATGTATTAAGGAGTATTGTTTAATACATTAGCATTATACAGTTTAAGTCACAGATTTTCAATATTAATATCATCTATCATCATTCTGTCCTGAAGAAGAAAGACAGGTGTCAAATGTATGGCAAAAAACAGTCTGGCATTTGAACACTGAGGAATATACTGTCCTAGACACAGATCAGAATACAAACTGTTGCAAACTATTTTACACAAAATACTTCATTGAGAGTTCAGAGGAAAAATTGAAAGCACTTAGATCAAGTGATCAAAATACGTAAACATTTGTAGTGTGTAATTCAAGCCAAAGTTATTTAAAGAAAAGGAATCATTATATAAGACATGATTTTCATAATGTGGCAAAGTTGAATGCATTGGCAAGTGCAATAAGAGAGAGAAAATACACTAAATCATCATTAACTACTGAATATTTGCACAGATGAAAGAGTAATGCACTGTAGGATCTTATAGACATAAGCTGGTTATGTGCGTCAAGAATAAAGCAATACACTTTAACTGTAAAACAATGTCCTTACATGTCTCACTGCAGAAAATTACAAGTCTTAAACCAAAAGCTACAGTAAAAGCATCTCAAATATCTGCTGTAGGTCAGGGGTGCACAGCTCTGGCCCTGGAGGGCAGGTGTCCAGCAGTCTGGTAATCAAACTTGTCTGTTCATTGCCAGGTTTGGTGAGTGTGATTGAACAGGGGAACTACTGAACTGTTTAGACCCACCATTACCGGAGCTGTGCATCCCTGCTGTAACATGGTTTTGCTTACACTTTTCTGTCTTCAATGAAAACTCATTGTACGTCCATTACACTTCATCTGAATGTACCCCACTCCCCTTCCTCCCAAAGCATGTTCCACCCAAAATTGACTTCAATCCCCCTCCCCTAGTCCCTCCCTGAATGTGTGTCGAAGCACTGGCACAACTGTAAAATCAAACCACTAAGAGAGTTGATCATAACAGGCCTTAGAGGAGAGTTACTGGAGACTGGTTTAGGTCAGGGGCATAGACTATGATCCTGCCTCTTGCTCTTGACCTAGTGCTTCCAGAAGCAGACCCATGGGTGTCCTCTTCAGCCCTATGCTCTCCAGTTTGTTTTCCAGTTTGTTCTTTAAGCTCCTCAGCCTCACTGAGGCATGGATGAGGATGACTGAAATGAAAGAGACAGGACAGAACATTTAATATTGTCAAGTTACATTAAAAAAAATCTGTTTGGAAATTTGGGAATTATATTCTGGTACATTGTTTTTAAACTGTGGAAGACCCTACGCTGACAAATTGCAATACATTTTCATAAAGAAAGGTACAAGGAATGAGCAAGTCCTGCACTAAGACATACTAAAAGTGGAACAATCGCAGCTCGTGCTATGTCTTAGTGGATTAGGCCCATTGTACAACATGCAACCTGAACAATTTGCTGCCAGTTTAAAGGCATCACATGCAATCTTAATGATGAATACAAGAGATACAACAGATCTGACCACAGCAACGCTGAAGGAGATACTGACCTAAAATGGGGAAGGTGATGCCAAAGAGGAAGACGGCCACACCTCCCAGGACGGAGAGCAAAAGGTAGCTGGAGCCCAGGATAGCTGCCAGACAGAGAGATGGATGGTTCCTCCTGAAGCGTCTGACCACAGCCTTGTTCTCTGCAGCCCACACGAAGCCCAGAAACACCAGAATCACCACAGCCGCCCCAACAAAGAGCTGCAATGGCTGGAAATACCTGTGCAAGGGGAGAGGTGAAAGCAGTAGACATGAGAGTGAAAGAAATGGAGGGTGAATAGCAACAGCACTTTTACTGAAAGGGAGAAAAGACAGAACAGGGCCATGAAATGTCACTTAAAGTAAAACTGGTCCAGGAAAAAAAGGCCTCACTGTAAACAAATGAATGCTTTCAATTGTTCAAGGGCCATTTTTTTATTAGGGTCTCCCAACCCACAAGAGATTGTCTGAGGAGTTTTACAATCTTTTCTCATTCAAAACTTTTCCTTAATTAGGTGACTAGTGGTTTCTTCGCTAAGACTAATTGCCTTGAGTAACAACCAAGGGGTAAAATCACGAAAAGGGACGGTTTACATACAGTTCCCACTTTATGTCACACTTCTCTATTATCTACTTACTGGACTGTCTAAGATTCACATCCCACTTATAATAATGTTACACTGCTACATTGTGTGTTTATTCTACTGTTTCTGTAATCCCTTTCACTTTGCTCAAAGGTGTAACTGCCTCCTGTGCAATACTCATCATTCCAGGTTTACGTTGTGTCCACATAGGTGTTTCTTTATTGTCTACTGCCTGTTGTAACTTTCTCTCTGTTGACTGTTGAATGTGGCACCGTGGTTCATGAAGAAACGTTGTCTCATCTCAATATGTACGTGTACACGGCTGCTGATGACAATAAAGTAACCATGAACCTTAAAAAAAAGCCTACACCACCCCTGCCTGCCTGACACAAGAAGAAACTGGGTGGTTTGGGCATTTTCAAAATGTAACAAGAGTTTAAAACTGCTGAATGGTGTAGGTCCTCTGTGGACACAACAAAACCCAGCAGCAGCAAGACTGAATGGAGGAACACGTCACGAGTGTTTTCTCACCCCACCAGAAGCAGCAGCCCTAAGAAAGATGCAAAATAGTTCGTCTGGTAATACAGCAAGTTGTTAATTATCCGGTTGTTCCATTTCTCTAAATTGCGAATATCTGGCGCGGAGAATCGGGCCGAGGTCCAGAGAAAATCATCCAGGCTCCTCAAAGGCGGAGGCTGAACGTCCACCATTTTTCCACGCTCCAGCAGAACTACATTACCCAGCATGCAACGCCACACGTTCAGCTGACTGGCCTTAATGAGTTCTACAAAACTACATTTTCAAATATATTTACAAAAAAAATATGTCTGCGTTTATTGCATGTGGTTATATTCCAGAGCTAGCAATCATTCGAAGGATAACTTTTTGCTAGTGTTATTTAAAACGCAAATAAATGTCCGGAATAAGATCCTGGTGGGCTGGTGGTTAAGGATCTGCCCCTGCAATTGTAAGGTTGTGTTCGAATCCCAGGACTGCTAGCAGCACCACTGAGGTACCTACCTCTGAGCAAGATACAGTCTCCACACACTGCTCTCTGTGCGCTGTGGTCCTGGCTGCCCACTACTTCACTTGGTGGATGGGTTGAATAACAATTTTATGCTTTTCACACTGTGTGGTGTGTTCACATCTGACAAATGGACGCCCACATATCCTGGCTACTCTGATATACAGAAGTGACCTGTGCAGAATTGCATTTGCTTTTCCCTGTTCAAGGATTGTGTGCAAACCTGTTGTGATGTGGAAAATTAGATAAAAACTCTAGAATCTGGATAGTTATGCAGGTAGTAGGGCATTCAAGATGTGTAGGATGGCTTTTTTAATTATTACTTTTGAGATGCCCAGGCCTAATCATGCCCATTGATCAGAATGGAAATGTCTTGGTCATTCCAACTTTATCTGGGTGTATTTAATATGTATTCTTCCTAAATATGTAGTTTTCAAAGCTCTACTCTGTAACAAAAACCAATGCGGTCAATTAAATTGTAAAATACTTTTATACATCAACATTCTTTCATGAATAAATAATACATCAACAAAACCTACTGTAATAGACACAAAGACAGTCCCTTCCTTTTATCTTATAACCAGAAATAATAAATGAAGGGCAAAAAGGAGAGTGATTGAATGTATGCAAGAGTCTACTGTACAGTAAAAATGTAAAACAGGAGCCACTAACTTTTAAATAACTTTCAGAGGTGGAAATGAGAAGAGAAAAGTGAAGATGACAAAAATATTTCTAGAAAGACATTTGACAAGACTGGCAGTATTACTGAGTGTCCGACTGTAACATCTTACTTTACAAAAATCAATTTTGTAATCATTTTGAAATGTCATTTAATATTTGAATTGATGATCCCTCTATTGTTTCAATAAGCTCAAATGTTGCCATGTTTTTGGGGAAATGGAATTTGCTCTGGATGTACAATCACCAGTGATTCTGAACTGAACAGATGTCTTGGGGGAAACAAGATAATGATGCATTTCATGCTAATACATGTCTGAACTGTCTTTAAATACACAAACATCCTAATAATAATAATAATAATAATAATAAATAATAATAATAATAATAATAATGTGATGTCCGCATTATGCGTCTTAGCATACAAATGCTGCTGGAACTTCCCTGTTCAATGAGAACAAATACTATTATTGTATAAACACAGCTCATAAATAAATATGTGACTTACTGCCCCTGAGCATTTACTATGTATGCAGACTTCAGGAAGGCTAAGTCTAGAGGCGAGTCGTTGCCAGAGTGCACCTTAAAATGTAAAGGTTGTAGATTATAAAATCTACCCTGCAGAGTCACAGTCACAGTGGTAACACAGTAATTCTACTGATATTGTCCATATCCGCGATTGTCTTGCCCATGGCTCCCGTCTTTAGGAGGAAGCTGACTAGGGTCTTCCAGAAATGGACTCGCTGAGGGGAAAGAAGAGGAGAGAAACAAAATATTACATAGGATCAAATTTGAATGAATAAGACAAATGCTATTAACTGTACTGGTCAATTTGATTAATTGTGCTTCATTAATTACCCATAAATTTTACAGGACAACTGACATGATGAAAAGTGGGACACTTTGGTAAATGCACCCCCAGAGGAAGCTCATAAAAGCTAATAAAATAGTCTTATCTTTTGAGAGTGGGCACAAGTCTCCTAAATGTAAATGTGTTAAATCTGTATTGAATATAGTTCTTATCTGGATATTCTATACCCCAAAATGCTGACAGGGCTAAATGTTTTTTCAGGAAAGGCGGGACAGTGTTTTAAAATGTATTAACTATAGCTCATACATAGAAAAACATCAATCATAAACTGAACTAGATGGCACATACCATGCTCTTCCAAAAAAGTGCAGCTAAGCGTTCCTCTGTTACTCTGACCGTGCGTCTGAATTTGGCATTTATATGCTTTCATTCTCTTTTCATTAACTCTCCTTTGATCCATCATTCTGATTACAACCACACTGGGCTGGTGAAAATGTGCTGAATGGCAAGCACTCCAGTGATAATTATTCATGAATAACACATAGCTCTTTAAAAAGATTACCTACATCTGTACAAACAGAGAAATACAACGAAAGTGCTTTGTGCTCCTGAAATGTGGATTCTGGTACATTTTTGCACTCAAACACATACTAATGAAGTCTGTTAAATTAAGAGAGGTCAGACTCACGGTTCTGGAACTGTTGTGCTGTGTATCGAGTAAGAAGGATGCCAAAACCCTCAATCAGGGCCAGCAGAATCCCACCCATCATTGCAGAGCCCACCATTGCCAAAGGCCCACCTGAGAAAACAGACACACATGCACACAATTCAGAATGAGTTATAGACAAAGTAATAGCCTGTATAGCTCTGAAGGTGGAAAATACTGATTCACACCCCAATGAAGTCAAAAAACTATGACTGATACAGATTTTGCCTAATACTTTCACACTATAAACTTCAAATTACTATTAGTTACTTATTAGTCTTCTTGCCTACTAGTAATCTTATTGTATTGGCCCAGAAAAACACATTGGTCCACCACTAGTTACCATGTTTCTCTGTACCTTCTGTTCTGACAGTGATTGCCCCACATGCACTGCCAGTAATAACAGACAGTTGGTCTGTAGTCACTAGTGCCATTGTAAAACAATTACACACTTACTGCGTGCTGCCAGTATGGCTCCTGTCATGGCTCCACTGGTGATGGAGTTCCAGGGGTCCTCTTTCCCCCTCAGCCTCACAAGTCCACAGTCTATGGTGGAGAAGAGCCCTCCCCACACTGCAAAACTACCTGCAAGACACACAGCAATTTCAGTAGAGAGTTTACGGTTCAGTAAATACACCAATTTGGCGAACTTATATACACTACCAGTCAAAGGTTTGGACACACATCTTCTCATTCAATGTTTCTTCTTTAGATTAATATTGAAAGCAAACACAATGACGAGAAAACACAATGGAATTATCCAAAACAAAAAAAAGAGTTAAGCAAACCAAATGTTTTGTAATAAGGTAATGATGAACGGTGTGTTTTTTTTTTAACTTGTTAATTAAACACCATTCCAGGTTGATTCCTCATGAAACGGATTAAAAAAAATGCCAAGAGTGTGCAAATCTGTCATCAGAGCAATAGGTGATGTTTTCAATATTAATCTACAATGTAGCCAA
>JBBPCY010110639.1:0-18999 GCA_037974405.1 Brachyalestes nurse | reverse complement strand
CTCTGTTCTGTCTGACTACAAGAAGTGAAACATTTTGCGCGGATGTTTCTCCTCTGCTGATCTCGCAGTGATTTTGGCGAATATGTATGAAGAAAAAATCACTTCAATCCGGATTAAAAATGCATTGTAACGTGCATTACTGACATCTGTACCGAGTAAAATATTATCTTTTTTTTCTGTAATGCCTTACATTACCACGTTACAGCAAAAAGCAATGCATTACAGTTATTCGCTACTTTTGTAACGCGTTACTCCCAACACTGCCTATAAATGCTAATAATATAATTTCTACATACAGCCTATATGAATACCTTTGGTTCTGACCAGTTTGGGAACATTAGATTACTCTCTTTTCTGAGCCCTGGTTTATAGTCACAAATTGTAAGTATACACAAAGTTCTTATATCATGCCCCATGTATTCATGCAAGATGCTGCTGCAGACAGTATAACTGTTTAGATACACTGGATATGATCACTTCACCAGAATAGGGGTAACAAGCTATACTGCCTTCTCAATGTCGCTACCTCTAAAAATCTGCATATATACCCCAAAGACTACAGTTTTTAGTACATAATGCGACTGTGTGAAAGGGGATAGTATATAAAGTAAAGAATTAATGTTTCACAAAGTTGGAGAGCTAGGCAGTGATGGGCAAGGAGAATTCTAGTAAACCGAGATGCTGGTTTGCTGGCTCTGCCCCTTCTAGCCAGGCTCCTATAGCGAGGTAAGTCTAAATTTGCACTAAATCTGTTTTCTAGTTTTCTGTCTTCCAAAACATTTTTTTTCTCCTAGGAGAACCGTTTTGGCTTCCCTTGCCCAAGTGTCCTTGACTGGTTTGGCTGCTTTCAAGGCTATGGCTGGCAAAGGTTGGCCTGATGTCTGGTTTGGTGAGTCAGGCCCCTAACTTCAGCTGGATTTGTAGCAAAAAGCTAAATTGCACACATTTTTGCTGTAAAAGTATTTAATAATTTTGGCATATAAGCGAATGAATAATCAACATTACTTTCAACGTCTCTTTTATTTAATAACTGTTTGTTCATGTGTAGTAATGGTCACAGCAAGCAAAAATACTAATATGCAGAGGGAAAAATGCTGCAGCAAGAACAATGATGTAACTACGTCTGTCTATAAGGTGCAGTTTAAGGCAATGTACATACAAGCATGGGTGTTATGATGAATTATGCTGCCTTGTCGAAAAATGCTACCAAAAGGCAAATCGACAGCAGAGTCTTATCGGTTCACACTGTCCTGTCAAAAAATGCTACCTTTAAGTTTATACAGTTTAAACTATTAGTTTATTACACTGATAATGATAAGTAGGCAAATAATATGCAAAAAATATAAATTAAATAATGATATATTTTATTTAAATGAGACAAGCCTAGATAGATAGATATTTAGAGGTGTATAGGGCCAGTTTATACAGTCAGGTTCTAACACTGAGAAACGCTAAGATGAAGCAGGGTGTTCTAACGATTTATGCTCCCCTGTCCAAAAAATGCTACCGTAGCGCAAATCGACAGCAGAGTCCATCTATTCATGCTACTCTGTGGAAAAATACTCCCTTGATGTTTATACAGCTGCCAGTGTCCTAAGATTGCCAGGACTGTGGAACTGCACATGCGCAGAAGGGCACGGTAGCACATCTTGATGTGTAGCATGTTTCGTCAAAACACCGGACTGGTTTAAAGTCACGTGGCTAATCAGCGTTAATTTTTTTTTACACGTTATTTTTTCTGAGCTTAATTGATTGAAATTAACGTGTTAATTCGACACCCATACAAATAAGTAAACCTCCGATTATAATAAAGCTAATAATCAGAGCAAATAAAAACATGAAATTCAAAGTGGTAAAATAACTTTTGTATAATACAGAGTGGTGCTACTTCATGTAACTTAATCCTTTAAATCTTTTAAAACCTGGCCAGCTGTGCTGCCTGTTTAGACATGGCATTTGCTACCCCAAGCTCCAGTCCTGCAAGATTTGCTGCAAAATTTGCAATGGATGAATCAATACACACAACACTTCAATCTATCCAAAAACCTGCAAAAATAACCTACTGTCTAACAGCTACCTACAGCTGTAGCACTGGTATAAACAGCAAAAATTCTGAATTAATCCTTTGCTTTAGATAATGAGCACTAAATACCTAACAAAACTAAATGCAGTTCCATGAGAAAATGCAGTGTGATTGCATGGTTGGTATAAAACCAGCATTTGGAGACACCCCAATTTGTTTTTGGTTTTATGGGCTAAAAAGTCTCTGTTAAAAAAAGTAATTTATGGATGAGAATGGCTGAACACATAGGAGCATTCATGGGCTGACTATTTTTGATTAAACCACACGTTTTTATAACTAACATGAGCTTTAGTGTTTTGAAGCCTGTTTATGAGAGTGCTGTGTTTTGCGCCACGATTGTTACTTCATGTTTGTTTTTGTTTTTTTTGCTTTTTGTTGCAGTCCAGCTTCCTTTCCCATGACCTCACTCCTATTCACATTTTAAATATAACTTGACCATTTTCTCTCTCCTCTCCATATATTTAGTCTGACGCAATCATACTCAAACATAATCATATAAAGGACAGAAAGACTTAAAGCTGAAGATATAGTTAAAACTGTAAAGCTTCAAACAGTAATTGAAAAAGAACTGACAGTAGTACTGTTCCTGTCTTGCAGAACAAATAAATATTAAATTATGTACATTTTAAGAATAAATAATAGAGTGTGTTTCAATGTAAGGGCAGATATTTATACTCTGACAGCAAGGCAGACGTACTGGTTAGATCATATAGCCACATTTCTCCTCTTTTAATTTAGTCTGCTACAGTCTATCTATGAAAATTTTGAATCTTGATTAGCATACATTAAGTATACTCCACCTACCAATGTACATGCTTTGCTAAGACACTTTCGTGGTAAGTGATATGTAACATGCACACAGGTTTGCTGTTTGACTCACCTCTTGGACACTCTGTAATGTGCTGTCGTCAGCACACCAGTTTTTGGATCTCGCACAGTGGCCCTTGCAAGCTACAAAAATAAGACAAAATATATACACAGCAATTTGTTCGTACTTTCAATAGGTATTTCCACATCAATTTAAAATAATTTCTCGAACTCACCCTGGGTTTAGCTAGTTCCTTAATTTTCTCAATTTCTTCATTGGAGAGTGCCTCCAGGTAGCGGACAATGTGAGGACTGTCCCACTCATCCTCTTCCTTCATGGGCTTGAGCAACAGGCGAGGATTTCTTTTTCCATCTTGGTAGCGGCAGAACAGTCTGCTCTGTCTCTGTGGAGTCTGTGGGATGATAAGCTAAACATTAGATTAGTATCTTGCATTTAAAAGTTTGTGCAATTATTCCAAATTGCTAAGTCTATATCACAAGGAATATATAAAGAAAAAAAAACCATATTCCTAGGGGTGTACAATTGGAACCAGCTTGGATCAAACCATTTTGGTGGAACATTCAGCCATTGTAATGTCACATCATTGTGTGCTAAGCTGTGTTGTAACAGCCGCTAAAGACATGGCATTAGGAGAGGCAAGATCTGTGACCAGAATGAGTAAAAAGTGTGTTAGTTTGAGAGTTTAAGAGAGCCAGCTGTTTTTTTTTTTTTTGCTGGTGGCCATGCCTTTTTTCAATCCAGTTGTCAGTGATCCTTGACCATAAATGGGCTGGTAACAGAGACCGACCTAACGCCCCCATCCGTGGGTCAGCAGCACTGCATGCTGAGTGGGAGAAAAAGAAAGGTGCAGATCACTGCTGTGGGTAGATTATTTTTTTGGCCATAAAACCAATGTTTGGGAGCCTCTCTCTGTGCAAATTTTTGGTGTAAACAGAGAAGTTTGGAGCAGGTTTAACAACCATTAGTAACCACCTAGCAATACCACAACAATACCACAGTAACCATCAAGCAACAACCACAGCTACCATAGCAACCACGCAATCACATTTCACATTTTGTCACTGAAATTGATTCTAGTTTATTTGAACTTTTCTTTACTGCAGTTTTATATTGTAAATAATGAGAGCTAAGTACATGTGTATCACATTTCTTTAAAATGCAGTAAAATCTAATATGGAAGAAATTGTGAAAAAACATATTGAATTGTTTTAATTGAATTAATACATGCTTGAATGATAATGCATGTAAGTTTATGTAGTGAAGTTCGTGCTGAATTTATTTCAATTGTAATTACAGCATTTAAAATTGCATATAGAAACATTCAGCCTTTCAAATTCAGCAACAAATTACCATTTTAAATTATTCAATCAGTATTCTTTAGCACCTCTATTTCAAGTGGGCTATTTCACTTGAATAAAATCAGTTGGAAATTCAGTTTGACATCCGGGACCTTACAGGAAAAGAAGCAGAGTGCAAAGCGCAATTCTCACAGACTGAAATCATGTATTCTCGCGCACTGGACTCACCATTTGGACACCCTCTCCCCTACAAAGGGCTTCATAGCTCTCTCTCTCAGGCAGGTAATCTCTAGGGCGCTCATAGGTGCCCAGCTGAATAAGCTTCTCTTCAGCAGGGTCTTGCTTGCGGTTCACCTCTCTCAACTCTTTGGCCAGCACCTGCTCAAAGTAGCGCAGGTTCCCTCCCGCCCTCTGGTGGCTGGGATCTGTGAATGCACAGATACATAACACATGTAAAAGAGTTGCATTCATAGTGCAGAAGATGCCATTTTCAGAGAATGATTGGTTTATGCTATTTGGTAAGATTTTACTCATTTGTAATATTTTGCTTAATAATCTACGGTGCCTTATACTCTTAAATAGATGATAAAATAAGTACTTGCTAAAAGAAACTACTTTATGCGTTTAAAGTACATCCTTGCATGCTTACAACTACCCAAAGTAATGGCAAATATGAATACTATTTAAAGGGCCACAAGAATAGGATACAAGTAATAAGGCAAACACTTAATCCAAATGAAATTCCCGATAAAAAAACAGTAATCAGGTAGACTGCATTCATTAACAAGGTTAACCCATTCCTTTAACATTTCGTCTTCTGAACACAAGTTACCAATTGACACCAGGCGTCTGGTCAGCTCAATGGCTCGTGGCAAGTCACCCATCTGATAAACAGAGTAGCTGAGGTAGTCCAAGATCTTAGCCTTGGATGTTCTGGCTTCCTCTCCAGCATCCATCTGTCTGAGGGCCTGCTGCATCCAGAGCACTGAATGGTAGTAGTCATTGTCATTGTAGGCTGTTCTCCCCATGTCAAAACAGTCATCCACTGTCAGAAAAGCATTGTAGCGCACACCTGGAATTTAGTTCCAAAGAAATTATCTAATTAGGGAAAGGGTAATGAGGGACTTGCAAATTTAGTGCTAGGAGTCTTGCCCAATAACTTTTATTGATGTAGTGGTGCTAGATACCCAGCTCAGGAAACGACTCCCCATCTTCTAATTGTTCAGCACTTTGGGGTCTGCCCTCATTAATTAAATAACTCTATTGTTATATAAGTCTTATTATCACAAATCAGTCTCATTAGTATAATCAAATCAGAAATATTGCAGTCTTTAATTTCTCACTAAAGATGGTAATATTAAAAATGTAAGTTCTGAAAGTTTGTCTTTGATATAGATTTTGACAAGCTTTTGGCAAGTAAATGGTACAAAAGTGAACTGGTACAAAAGCATAACACTGCAATTCACCACTACTTAAACTGACAAAGTGAGCAAGTTAGGGCATTGTGTGTTTCTTCATGTATGAAAGAAAGTTTATTCACGTCTGCATTCCTTTATAAAGTGCTCTTAGAGATAGGAACAAACCTGCTTGTTGGTTTGACTGTAAGGCATGTTATCAGAAGTAAGACCTACAATGATCATGTTAAGTGACAGATAAAAAATACAATACTCTCTGTTTGTAAACACATAGAATCACATAGAATATGTGAATGTCAAAGAGTGCTGCCCCTGACCTGGCAGTTTGCCTTTAGAGAAGCTCTCCGAGTCCAAGTTATACGTGTCCTGGAGACGCATCAGAGCTTTGGCTGCCCCCTTCTCATCATCCTCATCAGGGAAGTATTGCCTATGCACTGAGATGTTTGAGATGAAACCTGGATAACAATGAGATGTTGAGAACGTTGTTGTATCACGGTTTACAATTATAATATTAACCCCCATTTGACTGTTAAATTTTCAGGAAATATCAGACTGTTCTTGGTGTACCCATGTGAACATTTCTTTCCCATTTCCTTCTGAACATACACACCTAATATGCTGAGCATATGTTAACAATTTGTTTGTATTAGTTTTTACGGACCATCAATCAAATCCACATTAGAGATCTATTATTTGTTGTTTTTCCAATCATACAGAATACCCTGAATATACACTGTGATGAAAGAAGACTTTAATAAGCAAATTTCAATGCCTTTAAATTGTTGTCTTAACATACCAGGTTTCAACAATGTTCTCCTATAAAATTTAAAGTTTGTGGCCATTTTCTCAAAAGGCCTGAGATTTGGCTTGAACTAGATTCAGGAGAGACCACCAAAATAATTTTGACACTGCAGAATTTTTACGAAAAACCTGCATATCATTTTGAATAAAAAGATGGCCCCGATCCAATACCAGGTATCAGAATCAGACTGATTCCAGCAGATAATTTGGGACTGCCTGTGGGAGGGGAGAAAAAAAAAGACTGAAGTGGCTCAATCACACCATGTGTTGTCATATTGCTGGCTATTTGGTTCATCTTGAGGGGGAATTTCTGAGTGTCTGAGCATGATGGCCTTCTTTTACAGTGGGGGAAATAATTATTTGATCCCCTGCTGACTAACAAAAAAAAATAAGTCTCTAATTCAGAAGGCAGTTGGGACCACAGTCATTAAGCACACCATTGGTAACACACTACATCATAATGGACTGAAATCTTGCAGTGCCCACAAGGTCACCCTGCTCAAGAAGGCACATGTACAGCTAATCGTAAGTTTGCAAGCTTGGAAAGGCTTGGGAGAAAGTGCTGTGGTCAGATGAGACCAATATCAAGCTCTTTGGCATCAACTCGACCCGCCATGTTAGGAGGAAAAGAAATGCTGAGTATGCCCCGAAGAACACCCTCCCCACAGTCAATGGTATGCTTGGGGATGTTTTTCTTCTAAGGGTACAGGATGACTTCACCATATTAAGGGGCCAACTGATGGGGCCATGTACCATACAATCTTGGACAAGAACCTCTTTTCCTCAGCCAGAACACTGAAGATGGGTCTTTTAGCATGACAATGGCCCAAAACACACTGCAAAGGAGTGGCTAAAGAAGAAGCACATTAAGGTCATGGAGTGGCCTAGCCAGTCTCCGGACCTCAGTCGGTAGAGGGAGCTGAAGGTTCGAGTTGCCAAGCAGCAGCTGAGAAACCAAAAGGATTTAGAGAGTTTCTGTAAGGAGGAGTGGGCCAAAATCCCTCCTGAGATGTGTGCAAACCTGGTGACTGACTACAAGAAACGTCTTACTTCTGTGCTTGCCATCAAGGGTTTCTCCACCCAGTAATAAGTCATGTTTTGCTTGGGTATCAAATACTTATTTCACTCAGTGAAATGCAAATCAATGTATAACTTATATGTAACATGTTTTTCATTCTGTCTCTCTCCATAAAAATTAAACTACCTCATGAATTAGAGACTGTTCATCTGTTTTAAAGCCAGCAAATTTACAAATACAGCAGGGGATCAAATAATTTTCCCCCCACTGTAGATGCTCACCTTAAGTAGTTTTTTTTATTGCATCAGCTAATTATAATAGCAGTATTAGTATAAAAAATGTGAATGTAATTGACATTGTGAACCTATTCATAATTAATTTACAGCACTATGAAAGCTTTAAAAGTCAGGGTTTGCCACTGTTGAGACTGTAGCAAAATACTTTTTCCAATGAGTTAAGACTTTTTCCTTCTCTTTTCTCTTCACACTTACATAAACCCAACTCAAGGCATTTGAAAACACTCCACATGGTAACATGCAAACACATGTTTGAGGAAGTTCAAGTCAACCCCCACACTGGAAGGCGTGCAAAGCTGCACATGAGCAATGGCAGCCTCTTCTTCTCATAATCACCATAATGCACTGCAGACAGCAGAGTGGGGTATGGAAAATTTCTCTCTCTAGGAATTCCTATTCTTCTACATACACAAAAACCTTATTTTAGCACACCCAAACAACTGCAATGCACTGGCAAACCTGGGCATTTTTTCATATATAGATACCTATAGAGTAATAACGACTTTAAAAAAAATCCATACTGACCAAAGCATAGTTCTGGTCCTGGAAATGACTGAAAAAGCTATTTCATTTGGGCGTGGGCAGTTTGTGGCTTACATCTCATTACATGGCTTCAACCAAGTTATCTCTTTCATAGTGAACTATCAGGTATGAACTCATTTCAGGCTGTCACTAGTGACTGCATTGACAATCAAGCAATCTATTAGTTTGCTAGATTAATCTACTACAAATGATTAATCAATGAATCATTTTATTTTGTTTAATCCTACTGACCCCAAGGGAATTTGGGATTCCCTAACTCTTTACTTTTGAAGGCTACAAGACTACAAGACCACTATTAAAATGTTTTTGAAGGCTACAAGACTACAAGACCACTATTAAAATGTTTTATTATAAATTAGAGGAAACTGATATGCCTACATTAAGATGTACACTTCACTGCGTCACAATGACTAATAATTAATATAAGACAGAATACTGTTAACAACTCAATTTATTCACCATTACATTATTGAGCAAGTGTCTATTTGCTATAGCAGGAGTTTAGCCAAATTTTCTATAGCAGGAGTTTAGCCAAACTTCAAGACTTTTATTCAGATTTTTCCAACTCAAAGTCAAATCTATTCTTTACCGTCTGAAGGATCATGCAACACAAGGTTCTCCAGCTCTGACCACTCCGTATTGAGTCTTTTCATTAGCTTGTAGGCATTTACTGGGTGAGCCAGGAAACCTTCTGGGTCTGAAGTTGAGGCACGTGTCAACACTTCCAGCTTGTTGGCCCAGCTATGAGAAACAGTATTACTGCCATCAGTAAGCAAATATACATATGTGCACAGTGCTGATGACTATAGAGCCAATGAGAGAAAGTTCATGTGATCTGGGGAAGGCTATACCTTTTCACAGCAGCAAGCTTGGACTCTTCAGCTTGAATGTATTCTTTTAGGGACTGAACCAGTTCTCTTTCTGTAAAAATCAGGTCTGTCATCTGACCTGTGAGTAAGAGAAGGGGAAAAAATGTAACCGAGTGAAACTGTACTTCAGGGCTACATGAACTGTCAAATGGTTAAATAACATTAAAGAGCAATTATTTATTTTAAAATACACATATACATACACACATGGCACCAGGTGCTATTATGTGCATATGAGTATATATTTATATACACACACACACTTTATATACATTTATATTTAAACACACCTGGTGCCAACAAAAGGAGGGACGTCACCCAGTAACTTATCAGTTGGTCAATAACAAGCTAGACAAATGAGTTAGTCCAGCAGCTGACTGAGAACAGTGTATTTCCAGATTGGGGAAAACTTTATATCACAAAAAATGTTTGATAGGATTTGAAATTCACAACATACATCTGTGTACTTGTGTTTATGTGCAACCCAATCAGAAATCAGAACATGACCACACGGACAAAGAGATAAAAGTTTTTTGTTAAAAGTAATCATAAAGTAGGTGGTAAGAACACACATTAATGAAATTTGCACAGCATGAATAAGTATCCTGAAAAATAAGACAGGGATATACAATGAGACCAACACATAAAGCAAACAGAAAAGTTTACCAATTGATGTGAAGATCTCTGCCTCTATGCTACAGCAGAGGCAGCACAGAGCCCAGACGGACATAGCCAAAATTCTCATCTCTGGCATTGGGTCCTGCTTTAAAAACAACAGCAAAATGCTAAATTACTGTTTGCAAGCTTCATGCAGTTATACGCTTCAAACAAATTCACACATTTAATGTTTTTTATGCTCACTTATGTAATGTTTTGAGCTGGAATTGTGTTCTTGTACATTTTTACACTATATATACTACTAACTTTATTGTAAATGAATATTATCTCCATATATCAGAGGCCTAGTTTCCTTCAGCAGCACTTGGACTGTCTCAGGCCAAGATTGTGTGGTTCCTACAGATGGAGAATGTGGAGAATGATTCATAGGAAAACATTCTATAACACCCAGAATCCCAGATGATATATGGAGCAAAGTAATTAAAAGAATATACTCTTCATTGATCTGTCTTGGACATATTATTATCCAGTTTGCTTCACTGGTCCAAAGTTAGAATATCTAAGTTTAAAAAGGAAATTGATCCTACATGTTATCGATATAAACAGATACCCTTCTTCATATGTTCTGGACATGCCCAAAACCATCCAGTTTCTGGGGTTTGATCTTTGAGACCTTCTCCGAAATGTGCAGTCAACTTATTGGTCTGTCCTTAACTATTGCAATATTTGGAGTTGCTACAGATGATGTTAACTAAATTGCAAGTCGACATGATAGCATTCTGCTCACTTTTGGCCAGAAGGCTTATACTCTGTAAATGGAATGACCCTTCCCCACCAACATATTGTCGCTGGAATAAAGATAGTATGTATTATAGACAATGTGAAAAAATTTGCCATGCTATTAAGTGGACTTCTAAGAGATTTACTACAACATGGCAACACTTTGTACATTGTGTTGAGGATATGGAATTGACTGATTTTAATACACTTATTAATAAGTGTATTAACGTAAGACCATGGGTGTCCACTGAATTTTTTCCCCATCTGATGTTCTTATAAAACAGCCTAATGAAGCAATATTGTTGCTCTACCGAAAAACACAATTTCAGCCATGACAGTGGTTTACGTCCACACAAACTACTGAAAAAAGGCTGTATAATCAGGAAAGGTCCCAGTGTCTGATCCAGTGTATGGGAGCACTTCACATTAAATTTAAGTAAAAACCAGTCAAAGCCAATTCTTGCATGGCACAGAGCACCATGGTAATGAGAGAACATCTGAAATTAAGCATGTTGGAGTAACGGATGAAGTGGATTTAAATGCAGGGTAAGCACAAAATCTTCAATAATTCAGTGAGCTTCAATGAACGTGTTAGAAAATGTTACCTCCACAGTCCATGGCTTGTGGCAGTGCAGTGCTGCAGCAGTTAGAGGCTTGGTGTAATTTGAGTCTTTTCTGTGCGGAATTTGCATGTTCTTTTTGTATCTGCATCTTTCCACCACAAAGAGTATGTAAACTCTGTATATTGGCCAATAGGATATGTCAGAATGTTTTGCCATTTAGGTATTAATGATATAACAGTCCTGGTATTTCACATTAAATGTAATGGGTGGTGGTAGCTCAGTGGGTAGGATACTTGCCTCTGGACCAAGGGGTCATGGGTTCGAATCCTAACTTCAGCAAACCGCCAGTGGGTCCCTGAGCAAGATCCTTAGCCCTGAGTTGCTCCAGGGAGAGTGCCCCCTGTAGTTAGGAAATGGAAGTCGCTTTGAATAAATGCATCTGCTAAA
Organism: Brachyalestes nurse; assembly: GCA_037974405.1. Classification (NCBI taxonomy): domain Eukaryota; kingdom Metazoa; phylum Chordata; class Actinopteri; order Characiformes; family Alestidae; genus Brachyalestes; species Brachyalestes nurse. The sequence goes on along the minus strand of JBBPCY010110639.1, from coordinate 7,439 downwards.
TGCATAAATGTAAAATGTAAATGTAATAGTATTGTTTCTCCTCACCTTTGTTGTGTAAATACATCTATGTAAAATATTCAGATTTTTATTCAAGTAAGTAAACTGTGCCCATCATGAGCAGATGCATGCTTCATAGTGAATGATGTTACTTTTGGGGTTTAATTTAAGCCCGTGTTCTGACTGATGTGCACATAGTCTTGCTGTTGCTTTGTGTCAAGTGGATTATTGCTTGATTTGTTTGCTTAGTTCCATTGTTTTTGCCATGCAGTGACATAGGGCTAATGAATATTCTTAAATGTCCTCATCCGGCCGATACATTCTGCTGTCACATGAGGGGCAGGATCAGATGAATATGCAATACTGGTCTGAACACTATTAATCAATATCAATCAATCTCTATCTGAAGGTGTAGAGTGCAAGTAATTCCCTCAACATCATAAAGCCATGTGTCATCACAGAAAGGGGTTTTATCTCTTTACTTATCTCTTAACAAAACATCTCATAACAAAAATCAGACACTTCCAAATATCTTACATAAACGTTTAAACAAAAGCTTACCAGGTATTGCACTACTATAGTTTCTTCATCATAACAATAACATAAGCATAATAGCAAGGATGTCTAATAGCCTCATCAGAGAGGGTAAAAGTACCACTTCTAGTTGTGTGAAAACTGAATTTGAGACAATTGCTGTTCCCTTTCAGCTTAAAAAGAAATGAAGGCAAACCAGTGAGAATGACAAAAAAGGCCGCTCTCTGTGATGTATTTTTACTGTGGCACACTTCAGTAACCAGAGAACTAAAAAGTACCACACAAATAAGCTCCTGCGTTTTTCCTACTTTTTTGATCTGTCGAATCTACTACAGCAAATGAAGAGACAGTCTGCGGTCACGCTGGCCTCCTCGGCTTGTTCGCGCCTTCTCGAACTTTCTGTTCTGTTTTTTTTAACTATACCATAAAAGCAGCATACAGGTTGTATGCTTGCTGGTTATAGATACTATTCTGGTCTAATTGTCGACAGACCTGTCGCACATCTGGCTTCCCCTGGCGTAGCAGAAAGTTGTAGAAACTTCGGGCGACGTCAGCAGCTTTACTTCTTCACGTTTCTAGAGCGTCCGAATCACGGCCACCGTGGCTGCTCCGAGATTTACAAGACGCAGAAACTAAAACAGTTTTTTTAATCTAAGTTGTTATTAAAGCACTTCCTTTAAACCAACCTTCCTTTACAGACACCCTCATCGGCGCGTGGTGTACGTTTCCTAGAACAGTCCTTGAGAAATGAACGACAGTAAACATGATTTACATTAAACGTTACATACAACCCTTTTAGCCCTTCTGGCTTCAGTAATGCAAGGTGTCACTAAATGAAATGTCTTACCTTTCTTTTTAAAAATGTAAAAAAAAGTTTAAAACCCCTGCCCTGTGGGATCGTCCCGCGAAATAAAAAACTTCTTGGGTGCCACGTCCCGGAGCCCCTCTTTAGCCCTTTGTAATGAACCGTAAACATAGTAGAAAATGCGCAATATCATTCTTATTGGCCCGACATTAAACTGAAAAACGTAGAGATACTGTCTAAAACTGAATAGAAAGATTTTTAATTGTGCTTGTAGTTTTAAAGAATTACCTCTGTAATAGCAGTTTATACTCGACTTACCTCGGCTAAAAACGGAATGTGCCCTAGGAAAACCGTCCCTGTCATGTGGTGTAAGGTGTATGGCTTTGATGAGGACTTACGGTAAATGACGCCATGCCGACCTGCACGTTCGCATTTGCCAGTGACTGGACATCTTAATACATGTGGCACATTTATATGTTCACTCAGGTCAGCGCTGGACTGGCCATCGGGGATACCGGGCCCGGTGGGCCGATGGTAAATTTGGGCCGGCGTATCCTTGAACTATTGCACAGGACAAGAAAACTTGGGATGATCATACCTCCCCAACCCAAATTATAAAGCTAACGTAAATAATGTAATAGCAACAGTGTTAATGGTTGAAATGACAAACACAAACTTGACTACAATGTTCGCAGTATGGCAGGGCGCATTTAGGTAGGTGGTAATGGTTATATGTTAATGGTTATAACATTGCCCTAAAGTATCACATTGCCTCCATGGGCATTGTCTTTTTTCCAATAGGTATGTAGTATACACTCACCTGACAATCCACATGATTTAAAATGAAATGTGATTCATCAGATCTGGCCTCCTTTTCCACTTGCTCCGTGGTCCAGTTCTGTTGTTCATCTACCCATTTTAAGTGTTTTCATTGGTCTATGCGGTCAGTATGGAAATTATAGGCAAGGGCTAGCGTTTGCTCCCCATATGCATCCATGAGCCTTGCATAACTATGACACTTTCATCATTGGAATGCTCTACTCTCCTGAGTGATCATGGAAATGTGCTTCATATAAATTAGATAATCATTATAATCAGTATTTCTTCAGTAGCTTGAACAAGGCCATAAAAAAAGCGCTTGAAAGCCAGACAACAACAGAAGTCTGTGAAAAAGTTTCATTTATACTGATATTTGATCTTGGTCCAGTTGCTTTTGCACTGCTTTTGCATCTTATTTTAAATGATAAAACCACAGAGTAAAGAAGAGAAAATAAATAAATCGATAAAAGTATATAATGTGATAAAAACTAAAAGCTGGGGTAAAAAATTATGTTTATATAAAAGGTGTTTTTTTTTAATGAAGTAATGAATATCTAAGGGAAGGTTGTTCCACATCTTTGGTGCATAAAAACAAAAGCTGCTTCTCTAGATTTATTGTACTTTATAATCTTGTTTATATAATTTTTGACATCCAAACTGTTCATAAACCAATTAATTCTGAAGCCCTGTGTGTTAATGATGGACCGGCTTTCAGTCATGTTCAAACGTATGTTTTCTGTTGTTTATGTAACATGTTGGCTCCTTTGTCAGAACTGATTAAGATTCTTTATTTGTCACATGCATAGTCATACAAGTACAACACACAGTGAAATGATTTCTCTGCATTTAACCCATTCACCAAGTGAAGAAGTGGGCTGCCACCAACAAGGCGCCCGGGGAGCAGTGTGGGGACGGTTCCTTGCTCAAGGCTACCTTAGCGGTTAGCCGCTCTGTTGTCAGGTGATGCAGCCGGAGTGAACACAAGAACAGTTCACAACAGAGAAACAGATTAATGAACTTTAGCCATAACGTCAGGGCACACACACAAAACTCACCCAGAAACAGGCAGAACTGTTTAACGCCCCCCACTGAAACATTAAAAGCCTCTTATCGTGGAAAACCAAAACATTCTCACTTTTTTTTTTTTTAAAGTACGCTTGATGTAGCATGAAAATAAAAATCTGATAAACACACGTTCACCCCCAGTTCATGCAGCCCATGTATGGAAACCAGAACGTTTGCATACAGCCTACAGCAGTTCAGGACTGTTTCAGTCCACATTGCTTTTTTAAATCAAGCTCAATCCAGGGCAGCCAGTCAGAACACAACTCATTTACATTTGAGTCTTAAAGGCATAGTAATAAAAGCAGCCTGTTTAATTCCAAGGGATAAAAAAAGAGGTTTGAAAATGTACATGTAAAAAAAAAAATCTCCTATTTCTAAAAAAGAACCATATAAGGAACTACCTTATTTAGATCCGGACTTTGGCCAGATTAGATTTGGCAGTTGTCTGTATGGTATAAACAAGCTGAAAATTAACTTTTTTTTAACATTTATTTTGAAAATATGTCGTTTGTATCTGGAACCATATGCATATTGCATCACAAAATGTATCGTTGTAAACGAAATAGTAAGTTAAAGAATATTTTGCTCAGATTTGCTCTTGCGGTCTGCCTTCCAGCGGCGGCGGCTCCGAGCCGAACGGCAAAACTCAGTCAGAGAGGCGAGGCTGCAAGATTCCGTTCGGAGATGCCAGCTAATCCCAGAGCTCTGCAGCAGAGCAGAATCAACAGAGGCCCTTCGTCATTCTCTGATTAATGAGGCTGTAATGTCAGTAGGTTTAAAATAGCAAATAAAGAGTCCTGAAACTTCAGAGACTTAGGAGACCCGGGTTTTTCTTTTTTTTTAACGGTCTCTAATCCTCTCTCATACCGCGGAACAATGTAAGGAAGGTTCATGATTAACTGTCACTCATCTAGTGATGATTTAGATGATGAATCAGGGATTCAGTCCTTAAATAAAAGCAATTAAAGGGCCCATCATCATGGAAATGTTAGTCTGTCAGTGTGTTAACTCTGTGTCAAGAGTACTGCTGAACATTCATACAGTCTATATTTGGAAACTAAACTGTTAAAACAAAAAAAACAACCAGTTTTGTATTCTGTTTTTATGATGTCACAAAAATGCATTTACACATATATACGTCTATTCAGTCTTAAGAAGTTTAGTCCCGCCCCTTTCATTGAAAAATGTCTGGGGAAAATAGTTTGACGTAAACGTTGCTAGACCTACTGTATGTTAAGGGAAAGCTGTGTTGGGGTAAAGGTGGATGGGAGATGGCTTAACAAGAGACAGATTATTAATTAACATTTAAGACTCATTTGTGTCCTCAGGGCTTTAGGGGGGGAAATAATTGTTGTGAAGGGATTGATAAAGCAACTTCTGAGGGTGATTACTTGATTAAGTCGTGGATTTAATGGACAGGTAGAATATAATTCGGGGAAATGTAAGTTGTAATGGCAATTAGTGGAATACCTAGGTACCTGGGATTTATGAACTGATAATAGTAAAGTATAGGGCTGGTATTGTTGCCGATTTCCTGAATCGATCCGATTCCGATTTACAAGGTCATGATCCGATTCAATTCTCGATTCGATTCGATATCGATTTATTTACAGATTTCTTTGTGTTAATACTAGTTTGGCATGGTTATAAATTAGCCGGTGATTTTTTAGGGCAGCAGCTTCCGCCGTGGCCCCATTTGGTGTCGGTTTCGCCAGCCTCATGTTTTTATAGCTTTCCTTGCGCGGTCGTGAGAAGTAGTGCGTAGTCGACAGGTGAAGATCGATCCGCGAATTTTTTAATCGATATCGTATTTTTTGAACGAGAATCGATCTTGATCGGTGAATCAATTTTTTGAACCCAGCCCTAGTAAAGTCACATTTATTTATACAGCACATGATCATTTAATGTGCTTTACGGGAATATAATAAAAGAATATCTAGAAAATCAGTAAAAAAGGTTTGAAGTGTGATGGAAGTGCAGATATTTTTTTAAAGCTCCAGTCGGTACAGATCTGATTCTGATGGCCTATTTGTTGGACGGCATAGTAGATAAACACCATTTCACCAGGTTTAGTTTCAAATCTTTTCTCCACTAGCTGAGCAGCTCCTGCAGATTTAAGAGGTAATAATGATACATTTTTTATTTATATAGTGCTTTTCTCAAACTCAAGGTCTCATTGTTCAGACATTGAACAAGAAACAGTTTAACAGTTTCGGGGCTCGGATTTTTGGTGCTAAATGTTGTTGGTTCAGTAGTAAAAGTGTATTTAAGTACTTTGGATGGAATAATTGTTAATTGATACACTAATAAAATGGCAAGTCGTGGGTTGGGGTATAGTCCAAATACAGGAACCAAGCTACGACAACAGCCCGTTTTGAATTCTTTATTTCTGTGATGTCTCAAAAACTCATTTACATGTATAATGTCTTTTCAGCCTCTATATATTTTTTAATGGTGAGGTTATAAGGAGTGTTTCAGCCCAGACTGCTTTTTTAATGAAGGACGGGTCTATCAGAACAGTAAGATAAAACAGCCTGATCAGTTCTAAGTGGTTGAGGATTTTTGCCACAGTAAACCACACAAGCTTTGCTAAGATTAACAGTTAATTGCAAAAAAAATTGATACACAGGCAGTTTGAGAAATGGGCTTATCAACAAATAAGATATTTAGCAGGTTACAGTGAATAAAGAATAATAAACCGTGCCACGCTATTTAAATATATTAGAAATACTTAATGTGCAATAAGAATACTTTAAATGAGTGCACACAGCTGTCGAGATGATTACAGGAAATTAAAATGTGATTTGAATTGATTATATTTAATATGTTTAATCATAAGAATCCTAATTTGAATAGTTTGTGAACAGTTTTTGGGTACCAACAGTTCTAATAACAGCAGATTCCTCTCGCGACGTGTTTGCTCCGTCAGGAGTCTGCAGGTTTGGTGAAAAGTTAATTATAGGCCTCTCCATCCGGCTCTAGAACACCACGGAACACGTTCCTGTGTGATCTAGAATAGTGCTGAGTGCAGCATATCGATACTGATGGGTGTGGGGTCTGGCTGATGTCGGCAGAAAGTGCCGGGTGGAATATTGGAGCGAAGAAATGAGTGAATCGGATCCGACCCGTGACTGTTTCCTGAAATAGCTCGCGCTCTCACTGTGATGTCATGTTTGAGGCTCTTTTCTCAAGTCTTTAGACGACTAAGTTTAATAATAACTTTGTGTTTAATTCTCTTTTTCGTGCACTTTACACACAACTGGCTAAATGATGTATTTAATTTTTCTGACTGCTTAATGTTATTTTGAGAGCATTATTAAAAACAAAACATAAAAAGGAGGATTGCTGTGTAGGTTCTGTAATTTTATGTGAAGAAAGTGGAACTGAACGGTCCTCTGAAATTGAGCTGTCGTGTTTATTAGAAGTTATTAGAGGGGAAGCGCAGACTCGATACTTGGAACGCTGTCTATCATTAGAAACCGGGGGTGTCATTCACAAAAGTAGTTACTAGATAGAAACAGTTCTTTGGAGTCTCTGTTTGGTAGGTTTTACATAAAAGCAAGTGACTGGAAACCATATTTATATTAATGTTATGTTGTTTCCTTTCAATTAGAGTATTTAGTATTATTATGGGATCAAATTTGTACAGTAGCTCAAGAGCCCAGCGCCAACATACTGTCTCACTTTAAGGGGACGCTTAAAGAGTTGTGACCTTGTTGGGAGGTGTGTGGTGTGTGTGTGTGTGTGTGTGTGTGTGTGTGTGAGAGAGTGTGACTGGTGGTGTTACATTCTTAAAAACAAGCTTGAATTCATTGTTACTGATGAGGCCCGAATTTGTAGAGCTGTAACGACACAACAAACGATTCGTATCGTTTTTTCTTTGAGCCTAAAAAATCGACACAGAGACTCAAACGCACATGAGGTGCTGACCTGAGAGCAGTCTCGGTTCATTTATAAGACCAAAGGCGGAGGAATCGTTTGAATCGTAACAACCTCTACTATTGGTTACTGCCTGAAATTGACGTGAAAATACACCAATCACAGTGTTGTATTAGGAGGTGTACTGCCCACGGGCCGGCCCTCTAACGGTGAAAGACGGGAAGGATGGCTCTGGGAGACGGAAGGATGGCCCTGGGAGACGGAAGGATGGCTCTGGGAGACGGAAGGATGGCTCTGGGAGACGGAAGGATGGCTCTGGGAGACGGAAGGATGGCTCTGG
>JBBPCY010110621.1:0-19001 GCA_037974405.1 Brachyalestes nurse | reverse complement strand
TTTGTAAACATTGCCACTCAAAGACTTGAGACTTGACTTGGACTCGAGCACAAAGACTTGAGACTTGACTTGGACTCAAGCACAAAGACTTGAGACTTGACTTGACATTGGCACTCAAAGACTTGAGACTTGACTTGGACATGGGAAAAATGACTTATGAACATCTCCTAAACAACATTGTAAAACAACACTGGGATGGAAAACGAGCTCCGGAGCTCCATAGGACCATAAAGATCTCTGTCAGCACAACTGGTTTCATAATATATGAGTGGAAGGTAGAGCTAGGCTGCATGACAATATTTATTGTTATCATGATAAATTACTTCACAATGTGGGTTCAGTAGGCATTTCTAGGTCTGTTGTGACACTGACCAACTGCTGGTTTTATTACGAACCACAAAACTCGTCCTGTTTAACTGTATTAGGTTAATAAAAATCAGCATTCATCAAACCTATCAGATAATGGAACAAACACAACTAGAAGATGCATTTCCACGAAGAAATGCAAAGTGTGATAGTGTAGTTGCTATAAAAGCAGCGTTTGGAAACATTGTTTCTTTGTGGCTGTTTTTTTCTCAGCAGTTCTCCACACAGATTTGAAAGAAGTCTTGACAATGTTCTCTCTCTCCCAATATGTTTCTCAGGTCTCTACCAGTTTTTAAATGATCAGTACTCAACCAATCACAAAGTTTTATACAAGCGCACTGCACCGGGTACTAATGTATGTTTTGATGTTGGAGTGCTTCCGTAATTCAGAACGAACTCTCAAGAGAAGCAGCACTTATTTTGGCTATAAAAAAACTTAATTGTGTGATTGCAGACTCAGTTACACTAATTCATTACATATTTACTGTGAAGTTTCTTGGAGTAAAAAAAGATATTATATTGTTATTTCCATCTCTAGTTCACAACTAATCATTCCTTTACAGGACAACCAAGTACAATTTCTCTCAAATGAATACTAAGGAAGGTGAGAGAGAAGCTGCAGGGTGACCTGAAAAGAGCAGGATCAACAGATACACAGAGAACTGCACTGCAATCGTTTCCATTCCTGCACCACACCCTTATCTTCTGTGCTAAAGATGTGTTTAAAATCTGCACATGATCCTTTAGACCAATCAGAGCTGCTGTGGCACCCCAAACTCTGGTCAGAAAAAGATCTCAGCTCATCATATCCTGATCCCCAGAACACCACTTGCCACTCATAGTAAGAAGGTGGGAACATCATGATCTGGGGCTGCTGGAGCATCACAATCCATTGAAGGAGCCACGAATGGGGCGACATAGCAGGAGAACTTGGTGCAGAACATCTCATCAGCTGAGAAAAAAGAGAAGATGGCCATTCAAAGAAGATGATGTTGCCAAACCCATGGCCAAAACAACTCAATTCTGTTTTCTAAAAAAGATTAAGGAGCTTCACGACCTCTCCTGACTCAAATCCCACTGGATTTTTTTTATTGTGAGCCCATCAGAGGTAGCCTCATAATGTGGGGTAATGTGGGCATTTGACCAAAAGGAATAGACTTCGTCCAACATTCTTCAAGCCTTGGTGCCATCTAGAGAAACCACATTTCCACAAGTTTTGATCTCTTTCGCCTTCAGAATTTCCACATCTCCATGTGAACTTCCTCCCCACAACAATCACGCAGGTTCCGTCACAACATTCTCCAACTTCTTGTTGTTGTATCTTGTTGCTATACAAACCAATGGCTAATTTACATCCCTTGAGCGCCCCTACTGGGCAAATTCAAACAGATAAAGCCCTTGAGGGTATGTAGTCTTAAAAGTAGCTAGTCCCTCACATTGAGTCTCTAGACCTTAGAACTGTTCAGTCTGAAAGTGCTTTTTGTTTCCTTGGCAGACCAATGGACCATCATTGCTATTCCATTGAGTTCTCAACTGTACTGTTCTTCACCCAACAATGTTGTCACAGTTTGTTATGGAAAAGCATCTTTTGGTTCCATTTGGGAACCATTTTTTTAGATAAAGAACCAATTTATTTTTGGTTGAAGTGTTCTAAACAGTTCAAAATTTGATCCACAAATCAAAATGAAACACTCAACCCATTTCTGCCTGGTGGAAAAGAAAAGGTTTCTTGATGCTGTTGTCTGCAAAGAAGTGCTAATGTTCTTGAAGTGGATAGAATCAGTGAAGCATTCTGGAGGCTTTATAATAAGTAGGGCAGTTCAGCACAGATGTGACTTTTTGTTCTTCTCTTGTTTTTCATGCTTTATAACCATCTGTATGGTGGAGCTGCGAGGTCCAGGGTGGTAGCTTGTGGTGAAGATGTAAGCGGAGCGCTTAAGCGTTGGTTTGGTAAAACATACAGAGTCCGGATTGTTTAAAGTGGTGAATAAAACCAGCACTCTGCCTCTAAAAGCCACTAAATTATTCATACACTTATGAAGAATCTGGTATAAAACATATACATTAAGCGATATTGGTCAGGCCATATTGTGAATATTAATTATTCTTCACTTCTGTATGTCATCTCTCATTTTCCTCCTCTCTTCTCTTCTCGTCTCTTCTCTTCTCTTCTCATTTTATCTCTTGTACCGCCTTATTTTTCTTTTCATATTTTATCTCATTTCTTCTTCTCACTCTTCATTTCTTCTCCTTTTCTTTTCTATTTTATTCTCTTCTTTTTTTGTCTTGTTGTATCTCCTCTGTTTTCTTTTCATTTAATCTTTTCTTTTCTGTTCTCTTGTCCTCTTCCCTTCTCCTCTCGTCTGTTCTGATTTTGTCTTTTTTTCTTTTCTTCTTCTTTTATCACCTTATCTTTTCTCTCCTTGTCATTTATCTCTTCTCTTCTCTTCTTCTCCTCTCTCCTCACCCTTGTTCAGATGAGCTGGTGTTCAGCGTGTCCAGTTCCTCTGCTCTGTCGGTGTCAAGGCCTCAGGACTGGATGGACTGTGTGAAGGCCAGTGAGGTGTGTAACCAGAACCCTCAGTGCAGCCCCCGTTACCGTATCATGCGCCAGTGTCTGGTAGGCAAGGACTGGAACACCATGTTGGCTAATAAGGAGTGCCAGGCAGCCATGGAGGTTCTGCAGGACAGCTCTCTGTATGACTGCCGCTGTAAAAGAGGGATGAAGAAGGAGCTCCAGTGCCTGCAGAGCTACTGGAGCATCAACATGGGCCTGAGCGAAGGTAGGACTCAGCAGCAGCTGGGCATTCTTCTTTACTGCTGGAGGGTACAGCTTCAAAAGGCATAATGATGCACCAGCCTGAAGGTGGCAGTTCAGCTTCATCATTTTTCAAATAAATTTTAATCCATTTTTCGTGACCCCCATTTGAGGTCAGGCCAAAAGGAGCAATGACAACAGACTCTCTTTCGAACCAGTTTCAACAACCAACCAGCTCTTATAGCTCTTATATATATTATATATGTTATTAAATATATATGATAAATGGTGTCGGGCAACTCTGTATATACATGGAGTTGCCCAACACCAAAAAAGGAAGAAAACCAAAGGCACACCCTGTTACCTTCATGAGTTTGATGAAGTCAGAGTTAACACTTGAAGTGCATCAGGCTGGTCTGGAGAGGTGAATTGTAATTACTGTAATTGTTGTTTTTTTTGTTGTAATGGTGTCTTCTGAACAAATGATCACTTTCAAGATCATTTGTTTATTTCCAGATCTCCATTTTTTTCCTAAATTCTCAAAATGTCTCAGAAAATTCTCAATTTTCAAATATGAAAAACACGTGTGCATGTTAACTATCTATACTGTCTATAAAGCTCCTGTAATTACATTTGTGTATTCAGTGTATTTTAAACACTGCTCAAAACAATCAAATTAGGAATACATTTGAGAATTTATGATCCTACTGAGTAATATTCCAAAAAAAATCATAATGTGAATAGCTGTGAGGTCAGAGATTTACACTCCTCACTACAGACGATGTTTATGGGTCATCTGTTGTGTTGAGACGCTGTCGAGTGGCTCCTGTAATAAATTACTGTCAGCTGTTCACCTCCATATGAACACACACCATGTGGTTACCACAGGATACCAATTTCAAAACGTCTCACTGGTTGGCAGCTCAAGTAGTTTGGAAACATCAACTCAGTGTGTCGCCTTTATTTTCTACATATTCCTCCATGTAGAAAAACTGCCATCAGATATATACCATACTGTGCAAATGTCTTGAGCCAAGCCCCATTTCTTCATATTTTGCTTCCAAAGATCCAGACTTTCTTGTATTTATAATGTAGTCTTGTGGAACAGTTCTCCAGGCTTCCTGAAAAAAGACTTTTAAAGACTTTTAACACTTTCATGTTCAGTAAAGCATAACAAAGCCATCTGACCTAAGGCCTGAGCCAGTGAAGAACCAGGTGCAGATAATTCCAGACGGTGGTGATCAGTATACTGGTGGTTCTGAATGCTGAGTGGTTGGACCTCCTTTATCTAGGCTCCTTATATCTTTAGGCAGTTTGCAGCCTGTCACAGTAAAATGTTTGCCCCTCATTTAATGTATTCAGTATCAAAGATAAGGCAATTTGACAGGCAGAGAATAGTATTTTTGCACCAACAATGTGATTCAATGCAAAATACAAGGAAAACATTTGAAATATTTATGTACCTGACTGGTTCTGTAGGTGCAGCTTAATGGTTGTGAAACTTTATGTACAATTGAAAAACTTATGTCCAAACAGTCCCAACACCTTTTCAGCCAGCAAGCAGTTTTGTCTCATTTGCTGGAGCTCATTTGGAACTTGTGGGTCCAGCTCATCCTTAGGGAGGCCAAGACACCATTCTCTAAACTATGTGCTTTTCTTTGGACTATTCAGGCACAGTTTTGAAGAACACTTGGAATCATTATCCTGCTGAAGGACGAAATTTTGTCCAATGCCACATAAACCAGAAGGAATTGTGTGATGTGATACTCAGTTCTTTCTTTTTTATGATACGCACAAAGTGAATGTCAGTCACTAAAGACAGACCTGATATTTCTCTTCAGAGCCAATAGTTCATAAAGTGAATAGAGTGGTATTACAGACTGTAAAACATTGAAAGCCAGTCAGTTTCATTTGTTTTATGTATTTCTAATGTTTTCTTGTAATTAAATTTTGAAAAAGCAGTGTATAATTTTTTTAAACTGCTCAGTGAGGACTATCTGAGCTTCAGTATATTCTGTGATTGCAGACGGGGTGTGTGTTAGTATGTTTGACGGTATTGGTTCTGGATCAGCTTTATTGTTAGTGTGTGAGCTGATTTGTATTGGTATGTCTTGGTGTATGTTCGAGTGTTTGTTGGTGTATGTTGTTGTGTGATTGTGTGTGTGGGTGAGTGTGTTGATGGGTGTATATTGCTGTTTTATATTGAGGGCGGGGGTTCTGGTTTTGGATCAGGTTTATTGGACAGCATTGACCCTTGATTGACTCTTTATTGCTGGTCATCACTGCTGACTGCAGGACAGTGGATTTTTAACAGAAAGTCACATGATCTGCTGTCCATTGATCTGTTTTGTGTGGTGATGATGTTCTGTGTGAATCTAGGACCTCATCCTGTTGTGTTTTTTCGGTTGCTGACCTCATCATTGGCATATGAGTGGAATTATGTTCATATGTGTAGTATTTTCTTACACACATTGTGGTTAGTGGGATGTCCTGTGTGGGAACGATACAAACCCTGGCTGGGTTGTGAGGAGCCACACTGATTGATTGATTGACCTGTGAACAGTAGCCCCCAGGATCCTCATCAAAACAAACACATTGACCTTACTGTATATGTAACACTGTCATTGACTGACCTCATTCAGCTCCAGAGCTCAAATGCAAACCCAGGGGTGGGCAGCCTGGATACTGTCCACAGGGCTGAGTAGGGATGGGTAGGCAGAATTGGTTCCTGACGATATTTGTGAGGGTTACGTTCCAAGAGCACCCGAAAATTGTGAAAAAACATGAATTTGTGATGTGGTAAAAAAAAAAAATGCCCATTTTCATAGTGTAAACCCTAAAAATGCCCCCAAATATGCTCCCAAAACACATACATTTCATTTTAAACTCAGCTTAATACATTAAAATGTAACGGTAAACCCGTATCTGTGCTGTACAGTCCCTCGCGCTTGTACCCATGAACCTAGTAAGGATTAAGAAGTTACCGAAAATGAATGAATGAATGAATATTGCAGTTGTGATGACTTTCACGATATTAAAGGGCCCATATTATCACTTTTCTGGCCTAAAGTAAATATTGTTTCAAATGGTACATTCACTCCCCCATCTGTGCGGTCCATACGTGGAAAATAAACTACAACAGCCTGTTTCTGTGATGTCACTAAACCAACACATTTAAAATGTTGTGGATTTGAAAACTCCTCTTTTGCCTCACAGATCAATCAGAACAGAAGTCATAGTAACAACGGACATCAAAGACACGTTTTTATTTTGTATGCACAACTCTCTTTCAATGTGGGTGAAAATCTTTGTGTACAGTCTGTACAGACTCTCCACAACATATCAATGCGCGCACATTTGATTTATGAGTTCACGGCCACGAATGAGTAAAAGTCAAGCAATTTCAGGTAAAAAAATATTGAAAATAACCACTCTTTCATAAAACTCCAAAGAGGGTCAATTTAACCCGCAACATACTAGGAGGATTAAATGTCTTGGAGATGTTCTGCACTCTGAACAGTTCTGCAACAGTCACTGCAGCCCAGAGAAGCTAAAAGTATGGCTAGAAAAAGAACATTACGCAAACAAACCTGTGAGGAAGGAGGTTACTGTATCCCAGGTGGTTGCTAGGAGCAAATTGGACAGTAACTGTACAAACAGTACAGTTAAACTCATCACTGCTGATCTGCTGGTGCAGTTTTATTCATTCTAGCTTGTTCACAAAACCCAGAAAAAACTGAATATCCTGATAAATATTGGCCGCCCTGAAAAATGTTTTGATCAAAATGAAAAGATGGTTTCAGATATTGTTTAAATGCATAATAATCACAGAGATTACTACAGAGAACACATCTTATCACTTCGGCAAACCACAGGTAAATAATCCTCAGTGAATGTAAATGTGTAAATATTTATGTATTGGTACACAAGATTGTTCTCTGAGCTCTACTGTGGAAGCAGTGTGGAGTCGCAGGAGCTCAGTGGTTTCAGGTTTTGTTTTTAGGGTCTCTGTTGTTTTCTGAAAGTGCAGCTCATTTGTTCATGTCTGTAAACAAAACAAAACAAAAACACAAACAAAGCCCCTCTCCCTGGACCCCACAGACTACTTTGCATCCAAATGAGACACAAATCTGTACTATGACAGATTTACTATTTATTCCTTTCCTGGTTGTTCCTTATTATAATTCTTGGAGCTCAGGATTTTGGAGCAGAAAACACGACCGCCGCCGATACACTTCTGAAATGCAACAAAAACCTCCATATCAGTGAAAGAAAAATCAGTCTGAACATCACTCATTCACACCCATATCAGGATCAGTGTGAATACATACTTTAAAAGAGAAAGCAAGCGAGAGAGGAAAAGAGAAAGAGAGAGAGAGAGAAGTGCACTTATGGAATGTATTGCTGCATCACTGCAGTAAAAATCCAAACAAACAAATAAATATTAGCAAACAAGCAAAAAGAAATCACAGGAACAAATGGGAATGGAAAGAAGAAAGAACGAAAGAAAGAAAAGAAAGAAAGAAAAAGGAAAGGAAGTAGAAGAAAAAAATGTCTTTGCTGGACATTGAAGGTGGATGTGCTTTTGATTGAACGTGTCCTTTTTCGCAGCTGCGTTATGTTATTTGTATTCTCCACTTGCACAATACAAGGACTGCTGAGATTCAAACCCTGAAGCCCGACAGCAGTACACACTATTACAGCTGCTTCCTCGAATGGAAACTTATCCATTTTTCATCAGAGCTGATCCTTCATGCCTCATTCCTCATCCTTCATCTCTTATCCTTCATCCCTCATCCTTCTTCATCCACGTCCTCTGCTTCCACCGTCCTCTGCTTGGTTTTGCTTTCATTTTTTTGTGCAAAATGTCGAATACAGAGAAGGGGTCAGAAGTTCTGCTGGATGAGGACAGAGCTCATTTAGACCAGAACATAAATGTTTATTACAGCCAGACTGGCACCAGAACACCAGAACCCCAGCGCTTAAGAAGACTAGAGCAGCAGAACTGTAGAACTGTAGAACACCAAAACCCCAGAACTATTGAACTCCAGAAATCAAGAACACCAGAACTTTTTTGTTTTAGTTGAATGGAGCTCTACTGGCCAGTATGACTGTTAGTGTTTACATACTAAAAACTCAAATAAATAACATATGAAGTGTGTTGATGGGTGTATATTGCTGTTTTATATTGAGGGCGGGGGTTCTGGTTTTGGATCAGGTTTATTGGACAGCATTGACCCTTGATTGACTCTTTAAAACATAAAATGTACTCTCTCCAGTTTTATATCCAGTCCACAGCAGTACAAGTCACTATTGGTGACTTAATGGCCTGCACTGGTGCTGCAGAAAAAGATGTTAGTATTAATGTAATAATATTGGAAAATACTTTATAAAATATTTTGCTACGCTTAATCAATATTGTCTGGTGCACAAATATATTCTCACATATCAGTTTGAAATATTGATACTGATGCAGTTCTCATATCATCAAATGTCCCTAATTTGTGTGATTTATTTTTATTGTTATTATTATTATTATTATTATTATTATTGATATTAATGTCATTATTGTTGGTGGTGTATTATGGTGCCACGTCTCAACTGAGGTCATTAGGCATTTTGACATCAGGTTTGTTATACCATCCTGAATTGTGTTTGTATAACCTTTTGATCAGATAACCAAGTACTGAGTGTTTAAAGGTCAGAATTCTTTTTTGCATTTATTTACCTCAGGAATGTATATGGAGAGATAGTGGAGGTCACCTTGGGAATCAATACAGAGAGGGAGTCTTTAAGTGAGCATTGTGACATCAACTCATTCTGCCAACTTCAGAAAACGAGCTTATGTGAGCTGTGACACACAATCAAACTTCGCAACTTCGAGTTTTTTACAGCTCACGGTAAGTCATACTGTGTCCTAAACTACATCCACAAGTCTGCTTCACATTAGTGAAGAGCTGGATGTGGTTTGAGTAGATGCAGTGAAGTTCTGGGAGATGTTATTATAGGAAACCACATCTAGTTCTTCATTAAGATGGGTCAGACTTGTGTAGGTGGTGTAGGATACAGTATGACAAAGTAGCCATAAGTCATAAGTCATTTTCATAAGTTATACTGCATCCTAAACCCTGCACACAAGTCCACTCTAGAGATGATATGATATCGGTATCGGGTCCGATATAGCCGTAAATCCGATATCGGATATCTGTCGGACAGCCCCGATCTCTATATTCTAGTTTGCAGCTTGTGCTGGACCTTAAACTTGACGCTGTGTAATACGAGATGTGTCACCGCCTCCATACCATGAACATGCGGCAAGTTTCAATCTGAGAGAGCTGCTGTTTTGAACAAAATGTCGCTCGTTGCTGAAAAGCAAGACGGCTACTTGCAATGTGTGCAAAGCCAGCGTGCCGAGGGGTGGAAGTCAAAACACAAGGAGGCTAAAGTTGGGCATCTCGTAACTCAGCCGGTCCACCTTAAATACAGCAGTGGTTAGATTATACTCTGCCCGTATCCTGTCTTCAAATTCACTTTATTTGAAATTTATTTGTTTTGCATAATACTTTTTAGATGATTCAGCCAAGATTGTTGTGTTTTTGATATTTACAAAATTTTACAGCTGTTGCTGCTAATTTTTGTGAAATAAATTCCTTTGGAAAGCCTTACTAACAAACAGCACAATTTCAACAAAAATAATGCTAATATTAAAAGATGTATTATTTCGGAATCTAATTGGAACTGGAAAAACGTGGATCGACCCATCACTAGTCCACTCCACCTTAATGAAAAGCTGGATGAGGTTTGAGCAGGTTTGGCATCAGCGATTAGCACCAATAAGTGTCATATCATAACCCTCATGCACTCAGTGTCCAGGTGTTCAGTAATTTACTTATGCAGTTTCTGTCCCTGTGTGACTCACGTTTGTCTTAAAGGATGGACTCAAGTGTCCAAAAGGCTTCTGCTGTTTTGTCCACTTTCATTCCATTTTAGTTTTAATTGCTGTTTCTTTAAATGAGCTCGGATGAGTTTGGATGCATTGTCTCTGATTTCTTCATTTGTTTCTCTCCGTCGCTCACTCACTCACTCCATCCATCGATCCTTTCCTGTTAGCTAATCTAGCCAAGGCTGAAAGCGCTCTCCATATTTTTATTTTATTTTTATTTTTTATTATTCTTATTTTCTGCCCACATCATAACAACAGACCAGAACCTTGACACAAAATAATTGCTTTCCATGGCCTATGTGCGTGTTGGTGTGTGTGTGTGCACAGGCGTGGGGGCTGAGGCCGGAACTGATATGGGAACATTATTAGATTTCATTTAAAGACTGCAGTGTCTCAAGGCTCCGGCTGGGCTCAATACAATTCATCTGAAAGAGCTCCCGATGGCCACGGAGAACAGACTTTATTCACTCTCTTTTGCGCAGCTCCATTTCCAGCGTCACACTCGTTAACCCTCCGAGGTCCATCATACCATTTTCTCACTTTTGTAGCACTCATAGCTTGAGAAGTTCTGTGGAAAACATCTAAACATCTCAGCTGATACCACATCTGGACACGACTGGGGGGGTTACGTCCTCAGCACTTCAGTTTAAACTGCTGTATTTGTTATTTGATGTTTTTCAGACTGACTGGATAGGGCATATGTCCCATAACCTCTGCAGAATTACTAATTGCTTTTTACTGAATTTACATACAACTTAATGTAGTCCGATATTGTTACAAGTATGTACAAATATGTATTCAAATATCGCTTTGAAATCGCTTTGAAATCGTACTGGTAGCTATACAATTCTAATATCATCAGGCATCCCTTTTGGCACTGCTTCTCCTTCATGGCCATTTGAGATACTGGCAAGGTTCCAACTCTGACATGTATGTTGTACCTCCACATTGTGCTTGTATACGGATTTAGTTTGGACTTTTGTGGGCGAGGCACCTCAGGAATGTATACAAAGAGAGAGCAGAGAGACGAGTCACTTTGGTAATCAACATCGAGTCTCTCAGTGAACACTGTGACGTTAACTCACTCCGCTAGCTTTGGAAACAGTGAGCAGTGGTGCGCAATCACACTTCACGCTGTCTTGCCAAAATGCATGCTAGTTGTATCTTAAGTAGCAAATTACATTTGTCTGTATTACATTCGGACACTTCTGGGGTTACGTCCCCAAACTGACGTCCTCAGATCTTCAACACTGCATTTCCAGTATATGTTATTTAATGCTTACTCAGATGGACTGGACAGGACGCTCAGAAGATGTTTGATACTAATTTTTTAGAAAGAGAATTACAGCATTATAAACATATACATGTATAATAATAGAAACCATATAGCAGCCTACACTTCTTGTAGTGTATTACAGTCTGTCAGAAGGACTGTGTGGATCATATGAGCATTAAAGAAGCCTAATTGTTTAATTTCCTAGAGCTGCATGATATGAGCAACATATCATTATTGTGATTTCACTGCTACATATTGTGATTGTGATGCCTTTTACGATATTAAAGATTCCATGTCATAATTTTTCCGCAATTAATAAAAGGCTTAAAGTCCTTAAGTTTACTCCCCCATCCATACAGTCCATTTATGGAAAAAAAGCTACAAAACAACCCGTTTTCAAATGATTTTTTTTTTACAATGTCACAAAAACAACACGTTTAAATACATCTCCTTATTCTCGGTACTGCATTTTAGCCCCGCCCATTCATGCACCGATTTGCCAACACCTTTAATGGCTAAAATCTTTTCTTTTCTTGGATTACATGAAGGATTACCTCGAATCATCAGAACACCCAGTTACTCACCTGGAACTGTGATTGGTCACTTCCGTAGTATGAATATAATCTCACTCTGTCTGACAGGATTAAGCTAAGGCCATTTGAATTGAAATGTCTCAGGTTATCCTGGTTCCCATGGCGATAAAGCTCATCTCTCTACATAATGAATATCAGTGGAGGCTGCTTTTCATCTGGATGTCTATATGTCAGGCCCAGTAATAATAACACATCAGAGATTTGAGCTTTGGCAGTCAGGAGTCACAGTGAGAGCTCAGCGAGAGGCAGATCATTTTACAGTCATCTATGAGAGGGAAATAAAGAGGCAAAAGAAAGTGCGCCCATCTGACAATTTGTGCTTCTATGCAAAAGCCAGAGGTCAGGATATCATTCGCATGGCCAGACGGGACGGCATGTACTTGTGGTCCGGCACTTGTGGTCAAGGTCAGTTGAGGAAGAAGTGGAAAAAAGCGAAGATGATTTCCTGCAAAATAAACTGAAAAAAGAAAATCACGATTCTTATTAGTCTGTATTTTTTTTTCCATCACAGTAAAAATTAAATCTAAACAAATAATAATATATACAAGACTCTCATTTTCAGTCCAGTCCCTGAACCTGACTAGTTTCAGAGGAATGATTTTTGTTTGTTAAGCCGCACAGTGACCTACGTATGAATCATTCAAGCAGAACACAGTACGTCTTACTTAAGGCCTGAACCAGTGAAGAAACAGGAGCAGAAGATTCCAGATGCAGGCGGTGATCAGTATACTGGTGGTGCTGAATGCTAAATGGTTGGGGTGAGGGTGCAGTGTAGATACCAGTTTTGCACATTAGACAACCTGACGAGTGTAAGAGCCAGTAATTGCACGTTGGTGGAGGGGCATTTTATTTTAAAGAGCTTATAAAATTATTATTTTTTATTTGTTAAGATGTGGAGTTCTGTTGGAGAACCTTTATTCATCCAAGCTGTGTAGAACTAAGCGCTGAAGTGGTGAAATGATGTTTTTAACACAAAAAGCGTTAAATCAAATTGAATCTTGACCTGAGAATTGAAAACAGTGTAAGTTTACACTTGTGTTTAAGTGGACGTGTACCGTCATAGACGTGCCTTTCAGGGTGGCTGGAATGTTACTCATTCGAATCATTTCTGGACTTCAGAATGGCGACAAAGTTTCTAAAGGATGCTCTGAGTAGAGCGGATTTTGCTAGTTAGCCATTTTCTTTCCCCTCTCTTTCTCTCTCTCACTTTCTCTCTCTCTCCATTTTAGACACAGGCCTCTGACTATTATAGTAATGCCCAACAGGCAGCATCTTTCACCAACGTCCCGCTATTAACTTCATGACCAATGGCAGCAGTCAAAGAGCATTACCTCAGTCATCCACTCTCATAAGGACACGCTGGCCACAGGGAGGCTAACACTAACGCACATGCAGCCCCTAAATCACCAGCCAGGGTGCTCAGCCAGTTTGATAGCTCCACATACTGCTCCCAGAACCGCCGGGCAAGAGTAGGTATGCTGACAGTGTGCGTGTGTATGTGTGTGGGTAGGGAAGGAGAGGTATGAGGACAGGAGCTTGTATCTGCTTGTGAATGTAATGATTTTCATCACCGACGAGCATAGATGAGCGCAGACGAGCGCAAGACGGATGAGGTGCCGGCTACAGTGTGAAAAACCTGCCGTCGCTCCAGAAAACACAACTTGCAAAATGTAAAAAGCTGGTGGTGAGAGTTTATTTCGGAGGGAGTTAGTGCGGGTTGACGTAGCTAAATATATCAGGGATGCTGCATGCAGAAGATCCACTGTCCACTGTGTTTGTAAAGCAATCCAACCCTGGATTAGGCTTGAAGAGGCAGTGGTAAGGTGGTACGGCGGTACATGATATGGTGGTAAGGCGGTGCAATGGGACGGCGTATATGGTGTGATGGTATGGCAGTAAGGTAGTATGATGGTACGGTGGTAAGGCACAGTGTTGGGGAAGTTACTTCAAAACTGTAATGCGTTATTTATTACTTGTTACTGTCATTTCAGTTACATTACAATATTACTGTAATTCGTTACATTACAATATAACAGCATTTAAAATGTAAGGCATTACACTACTATTGCTTTTCTTTTAAGTTCCTCTCACCAAAAAAATGGAAATATGGATTTTGCAATCTAACTGTAGCTCATGACACAGCCTGTGGCAGGTGATGTGGTATCTGACTGAGCTGGGCTTATGGTTAAAAACAGTACTATCAGACATTAGATCAGTTGCAGGTTCACTCAGCTCTCTGTTCTGTCTGACTACAAGAAGTGAAACATTTTTGCTCTGACTGAGTTTCTCCTCTGCTGATCTTGCGGTGATTTTGGCGAATTTGCATGAAGAAAAAAAAAAATCACTTCATTCCAGGTTAAAAATGCATTGTAACGCGCTGACATTTGTACCAAGTAAAATATTACCCAATTTTTTTCTGTAATGCCTTACATTAACGTGTTACAGCAAAAAGCAATGCATTACAGTAATTTGTTACTTTTGTAACGCGTTACTCACAACACTGGTAAGGTAGTATGATGGTACGGTGGTAAGGCGGTATGGCGGTATATGGTATGGTGGTAAGGTGGTAAGGCAGTGCAAATGTAAGCCATATTTGGTATGATGGGATGGCAGTAAGGCAGTACAGCAATACGGCGGTACGATGGTATGGCGGTATGGTAGTATGATGGTACAGTTTTAAGGTAGTATGATGGTACAGTGCTAAGGTGGTAAGGCATTGCAATGGCACAGCGTATGTGGTATGATGGTATGGCAGTAAGGCCCTATGACATTAAGGCGGTATAATGATACGGCAGAAAGGTGGTATGATGGTACGGCATTAAAGTGGTATGATGGAATGTCGGTATGGCAGTATGGCTATGTGCCCACCTTCCCCCTGTGGCTACACAATAAAAATATACTGAACATGGGTGTTCATTCCCTATTGTTAGGCAGTCCTGCCCCTTCACAGCCCCCTGTTCCCAGACAGACATTTTTTCAGTTCAGATCGTCTGTTTTGTTCACTGGCAGCACATTGAGGTAAACGGTAGATCTGTGAGGAGCTCAGACCATTTATCAACCTGATGTTAATGAGTTCAGTTAATTAGACCAAACCTGCCGACCCAGGGGAACTCCATTATTCACCCACAATGCAATGCTGGACTTCTTTGCCCACGGTGCACTGCTGTAATTCTTTACTCACAATAAACTTGAGGAATTCTTTACCCACAATAAACAGTTGGAATATTTGGATGCCCATAAATAACTCTATATGGTTTAGTTGTGGCTTAGTTTTGGTTTAGTTGTGGGGTCATTCTACAGATTTAGTGCCATTTCAGTAGGTTCAGTGTCCCAAGATGTAATGCTGCTACAACTTTTCATAACATTCATAAATCTACATTTGAACTGCAACATTTCAAATTATTACATGTTTTTAATAATTAGCAGAGGAAAAAAAGTTATAATGACATTTATTTCAACCTTTATATTTGTCTTTTTCCAAAGAGTATGAAGAATTTTGCCTGTCATCATTGTCCATCATACAAACAGCATGGTCAATTTTGAGTTAATAATGTTAAGTAATAATACAATTTTTTTGTAAAATTAGGCACTGCTAACCCCTTTCCATGTATAATATATTTTCTTTGGAAAATTGAATGAATTTTAGAAAAATGTAAGTATTTTTCTAAGTCCCTGTATTTAATTCAACGCCGAAACCACCACCACCCCATTTAATAAAATAATTTTTTGATCCTGTGACATCATTTATGAAGAAGTGGAATCATCAAGGTCTCTTGAACAGCATAGTAAAAAAGTGGTAAACTACTTTTTGAATTTTCATAAATATTTTATGGTTTTTATGAACATATAGGTTCTGTCAAGCTTAGGCGTTCAACACTGTTGGGGGAAAACTCATAGTTTAGAAGGTTTTATCAAAAAGTAATTTTTAAAGCTATAAAATAGGACAATATCCTAACCAAATAATGCTGTCATCCTGCTAGCTGCTAGCATTAAGAATTAGCATCAGATTAAGACAAAATCTTCAACCCCATCACATTCAACCCCATTACAGTTTTCAGCGTTATGTGGTTGCATGACTGCTACAGGGATGAATATCTTTGCAATATTTATATTCATATACACATGATATTTTGGGACTTATGTGGATGTTTGTTATTAGTGGCTGGCCGTGGTTTGCATTAGGAACTAAAAAAATTGAAGATATTTTAAATGAAAATTATATAAGTGCCCGTGATCTTGCCTTTTCAGTATTGCTTTCAGGTTCATGTGCATTTTACCAGTTACTTATCATAAGGACATAAGGACACTGCCTTGTCAATACTTTCAGATTTAATTATGGCAAAAAAGAGCAGCAGAAAGGCAGGATATGAAGAAATGTTTCATTACTTATAGATTAACAACTGTCAATTATACTAAAAGGTTTTAAATACTCATGGATGTTTCTTCCATTTATAGATTTTTTTTTTATTGTAAGTTAATGCATAGTTTATATTGCATTTCACTGATGTGTTTTTATTCTGTATGGTATATGTATGGTAAATGGTATAATACTGCCAGCAGCTTCAAACAGTGCTGTTTTAGGAATGAATTGTAGTTCACACCGCAACTTGTTTTAAAATAGACAACATACATGCAGACTCAGTGACCCTTGGGCAATCAACCCTGTTACAACGTGTTCAACCCTATTCTAAAGCATTCAATCTTGTTATAAGATACATTTTTATCTTTTTGTCATAAATAAACAAAATAAAGCATCAAGATGTTTTTTTTATTGTGTGTATTATGTTATGACAAAAATGTCAAGTTATATTTTGTAAACATTACATGATATTGTTGCACTTTTCTAGCAAAAATACAAAGTTCAACGACAAACAGTCATGCTTTTGCAGATTATGTGCCTCCTGGCTTCTACTGAGTCAGACGCTGACTATGTAGAAATTCAGTGGTTTCCTATATATTCTATCTAACATATATTTTTAATTACTAGGGACACATAAACTCCTAGGCCATGCTAGTGGCAGCTCATAAGCCTATTGTAAAAAATAATTGCGGAATTACAAAATGGCTGTGACGGGGTTGAGTTAAAATGTGACTTGTGTTTTTTATACAGTATAGACATTATCAGATATTATCAAATCAAAAAAATATCTACATTTGTAATGTACTTTTTCACCATCCTTCTCAATCACAAATGGCACCGTTTCTGTAGAGTCACCCTGTGATTTAGTTTTGCTTTAGTTGGGGTTTAGTTTTGGTTTAGTTGTGGTTTGTGCTGTCATTTTTAATAAAAAGATGACAGCAGAATAGGAGCATAAATGTTAATGAATCTATGATGTTTATAATCGAATGAGTGCTGGATCATCATTATAGCCCTGTGTCTGTGTGTGTGTTTGTATGTGTGTGTGAGTGTGTGTGTGTGTGTGTGTGTATATGTGTGTGCGTGCAATAACATGCAATTTCATGCAAAGAACCACAAAGACGAGCAGATTTATAAAGAAATTGTGCCTTGTGAGGTTATTATGCAATCTCTCTCTCTCTCTCTCTCTCTCTCTCTCTCTCTGTAATAAAATTCTGATTCATTCTTGTACAAGAGACGATTTGCTGAAGGGTAACGGCTTATCCTCATAATTAAGATGCCATTTGACTTCCTTTCTGTACTCTGCCCTGTGCTGTGTGTGTGTGTGTGTGTGTGTGTGTTGCGTTCTTCTTTTCTGCTCACAAATTCAACTGCAGCTCTGGTTGTTTTCTCTCTCTCTCTCTCTCTCTGTCTATCTATCTGTTCTTCTGTTTCTCTCTGTACCTCTCTTTCTTTCTCTATTTGCTAGTGAGCTTAAAGAGAGCTTTTCTTGTGGGAGGGGAGTGTTTTTTTATTGATGTGTGTGTGTGTGTGTGTGTGTGTGTGCGTATGCTCACAGATCGTCAGTGTTCATCACTGATGGCGAAAAATATGATGAATGTGAGTGAGGTCTAAATGAGCCGCACAGCCTCACACTTCCGCACACTGATCATAACAATCATTCTGACAGTTTATCAATACTCCACAAATATCATAACACCAATCTACTGCTGTAACCATGGAAATGAGTGCGGCGTAGCATGGAAATAAGCCTAGCGTAACTGTGGAAATAGATCCAGCATAACTGTGAAAATGTGTGTAGCATAACCTTGGAAATGGGTATTGCGTAACCATGGAAATGGATATAGAGCAACCAAAGAAACAGGTGTAATGTAACTATGGAAACAAACATAGCATTACCATGGAAATGGGTCCAGCATAACCATGGAAATGTATGTAGTATAACCGTAGCAATAGATGTAACATAACCATGGAAATAGGTGTATCGTTACTGTGGAAATGGGTGTACTTTTCCATGGAAATAGGTGCAATGTAGCCATAGAAACAGGTATAGTGTAACTATAGAAACTAGTAAAGTGTAGCTAGATATATAAATGTAGCGTGACCATGGAAATGGCTCTTGGATAACCGTGGAGGTGCCGTGTTGCATAACTCTTCTCCAGATGAAACTAGTTCAGTGGACATATGTTCTAGCATGGCATATTAAGTGTTTTCCTTAGGAATCTAACATTTTAGCAAATCTGTATAAAATTTGTGTTTATAAATGTAGATTATGATATTGTAAATCACAAAATGTGAATGAATATACACACATACACACACACACACACACACACACACACACATATATGCGGCGTCTCACCTGTTTCACTCATACAAATCGCTGGGTGGGGGACGAAACTAATGATTTTTGAAAGTTGCCCACTAATATAACAGTTCATATACAAGGCATCTCAAGCCTGGAATCAGGGTCTGTTCTGGCTCGGACCCCCGGGTTTGCTCCTTAAACGCTTTGTGCTGAGATAATATTTTACACATAATGTACTCCGATGATACAAAAATTCCTTATTGGATGAATTGCAGTTAACGATACTCCTATCAATAGTTCTGCCTTTCCGTTCACTGGGCCAAGCAACGCAATCACGTCTTCATTTTACAGAGCACCTGTGGCCTGTGAACGGAACCGGGTGTTCAAAGTAAGTCATGTG